>JACXGK010002133.1:15129-53248 GCA_016801125.1 Novumbra hubbsi | reverse complement strand
TCTCTTGGGCACGTTGCGTGGTGACCGGGGGCTACGGAAGCTTCCCTCGTTCTCAGCGTTCCCGAGGAAGGTCAGGCGATCCGTCTGGACGCACACGGTGCGGAAGGCCCGGGGTAGGAGGTTGTCTGCGGTGGATACGGCTACGTCCCGGAGGTCTGCAGACCGGTGCCCAGCGCCCCTTGCTAGGTCGCTCTGAAGCCGGACCAGGGTGCACTGCAGGTGGTACACGTACTCATCGTTGTCCCCTCTCACCTGATTCAGCTGCCTCCTAAAGTCTTCCTGCGGATACGGTTAGATTAGTGACGGAGTCAGAATCAAATGAATCAGGTTATGAAAGTGCAGTTAGTTGTATGGCCCCTCGGTCGATGGCCTAGGTGGCTGGTTGCATCCTCATTGGGGAGGTTTCCGTGCGCTTGGTTCCATTCATCCATTTCACGTTATAAGCTGCCACCCCACACAACCTTCCCAAGATCTGTGGCCATCAAGCAGCAAAGAAAGTGCTTCACTGACCTCTATCTTCTCCACCTCCTCTTTGCATTCTCTCTTCAGCTGCAGGAGGCCTGCCTGGTGTTCTGGGTAGGAGCAGGCAGAGAGGAATAACTCACCAACAGGAGCAACACGTATGCCCACTAAAAGGGTTAATACACAACTCAACCACCAAATGGCAATACTTTGATTTAGTAGAGGTACAGGAAAAGGGTTGAAACAAGATTTCAACGACTATTGAAACATTTGATATAGATTCACGGGTTGGAAGACACACGGCATCTGTGAACATATGATAAACTAGCTGAGGGTCACCCTTAAGCCTGGGGCAAAGGAAGCCCAGGGCTAAGAACACTGCAGTGTGACCAGGCCTAGAAGGGTTTCAGCAGGGTATGAGGAAACACTCTAACCAGGTAAAGAACACCCGAGACTCTGTTGAGTAATTTCTTTAACCGTGTATAGTATAAAGGTGTAAACGAGCACATCAAACTCGTCAGCTGACAAATGTGGTACTGAGAGAAGAAATTGACAATGCTTCGATCCCAAACGGATCTTGGTCAGGACCCATGACCCGGAACCAGATCCAGGATGACTAGAAGACTTTGTACACTTCAATGAATCAATCAAAACGACTTTCAATGAACTATGACCTGAAGTGTTAGGGTTAACTGTTTGTGATCAAATCTTTGTTTGTTTTATCTTATTAAATGTTTGTCGTCGGTGCTGAGTTATCCGGGGGGGGGGGCATTGTCTACTCCCTCAGCACACAACCAGGCACCTGCTTTTAGTCCTGCCCAGGAAAACACCCATGCCAGGATCGTCTAACATATGTTTACGAATGGATTGTGCATGGTAAAGTCAACCCATGACATCGCTTGGAATGATGTGGGGTAATGGATGTAAATGGATTGTGTATGGTAAAGTAAACCCATGAAATCGCTTGGAATGATGTGGGGTAATGGATGTAAATGGATTGTGTATGGTAAAGTCAACCCATGACATCGCTTGGAATGATGTGGGGTAATGGATGTAAATGGATTGTGTATGGTAAAGTAAACCCATGACATCGCTTGGAATAATGTGTGGTAATATACACATTTAGAATGATGCTACTCAGATAATGCTACAAGAAAAACATTTAATAAGATAAATGCTCCAAGAAAAACATTTCAGGGGCATTATCAGAGTAGCATCATTCTAATCCTATATATTACCACACATCATTCTAATCGTGTACATTACCACACATCATTCTAATCGTATATATTACCACACATCATTCTAATCATATATATTACCACAGATCATTCTAATCGTATATATTACCACACATCATTCTGATCGTATATATTACCACACATCATTCTGATCGTATATATTACCACACATCATTCTAATCGTATATATTACCACACATCATTCTAATCGTATATATTACCACACATCATTCTAATCGTATATATTATCACACATCATTCTAATCGTATATATTATCACACATCATTCCAAGTGATTTCATGCATTTGCTTTTCCTGGGCAGGACCAACAGCTGGTGCCCGGGTGTGTGCTGAGGGAGCGGACAATGGCCCTGGGTAACTCAGGGCAGATATAAAATGTACCAGCCCAGAATAATCATTACCACTAGCAGTGTACAAACACAGGCCTGTCCCAAGACTCTGCCCAGCCGTGTGACATTAATCACGCGGAGGAAAGGGAACCTGCCACTGTGGACACTGGCAGGGTGGAGAGTGTTTACCTGTGCATATGAGCACAGTCATTTAGCACACAGATCCCACTGGGCAAACATTGACTCTCTCTCTCCTGCTTGCTCTCTCTCTCTAATCCTCCTGTTCTGCTCTTTAAAGCATAAACAAGCTTTATGAAATGTATTCATGAAAAACTACAATAATAATATAATATATGGCGAGGAAATGAGGGCACAGGGTATAGGCACATTTATACGGTTTCAAAAAGAGATACATTACTTAACATGCGCAACACGTTTCATTGTGTTAACGATCTACCGGGTGTGTGTAATCATGTGTTTAATTTGTGCAGAATGTATTTGATTGGTGTTTAGCATGCACCGTGTACGTGCATAACACGTGTTATAATATGCTGATTAAATGTGTTTGCATTTGTTCCTTACCCGCTTCTGTGTATTTCAGTCCCACTATCTCGTGCTTGGTCGGAGGCCAGACAGCGTGCAGCCGTCCTGGGATGGATCGGTCTTCTCCATCCCCCATGGTCTCCGACTAGGGGACAAAGGGGACACACAGTTACACCAACGGTCCATACACGGCCTAAGAGAACATTGCAATGATGTTAGACCACATTCCCGTTCGGCAGCACTCCTCCAATGGCGTTTTCACTCATTAGCCATTCACTCATACACATCGGGGACGTCAGTCAAGCCCCCGACTGGAGTCAGACCCCGAGAGAAGTCCTAGTGGGAGCAGAGACCACATACTTTTAAGTCAGCGGTGTTCTTTTCAGGTGTCTTGGAGGCTCTCTCAAAGATCTGGGCCGTCCTCCTCACAGCCTCCGTGTCCCCCTTGTCTCCATCCCTTCTCGGGGGCTTGGGAGTGAAGAAGGCCTTGAAGGCATCGAACACTGCCTCAGCACCGGAGGCAGGGGCCTTCAAAGGTTCTAAAGGTTCCGGGGGTTCCAGATTCTCTGACGGTTCTGAAGATTCCAGAGGCTCTATGGTAGACGGAACTCCACCCTTTACTTTCTCGGTGTCCTGCTCCGTCTCCGTATTCTCTCCAGCCGTTTTTGCCTCTTCTCCCCTTTCCCCTTTCTCCCTCGTCTCAACTTTCTGCCCTGTCTCCTTCCTCCCTTCAGACTCTTCTGGCTTGTCTGCCTCAGTGTTCTCCTCTCCTTTTAGCTCCCCCATCTCACTGTTGTCCTCATCCTTATCCAAGTTAAGGAACTGAGAAATCTGGTACAGGAAGCTGTCTTTCCTTCGGGGGGCTGTCTTTCGGGGTTTTCTCAGAGGGTTGTCTAACCTCGGGCCCGACAATAATGGTGGTTTGACCCCTTTCACAAAGCCCAGGGCAGGCCCAGCCACCTCCTTCCTTGAAATCCGCAGTCCAGGGAAAAAAGCAGGCCGCTGGAGGGGCTTTCCCCCCAGGGACCCAGGTGAGAAGTGGGCTCTGGCACCGGTTGGGACTGGGACCTTGTCTTGGGGACTGCCTAGGGACTTGACCCCGTCCTGGGGACTCGCTGGGGACATGACCCCGTCCTGGGGACTGGCTGGGGACTTGACCCCGTCCTGGGGACTGGCTGGGGACATGACCCTGTCTTGGGGACTGGCTGGGGACATGACCCTGTCTTGGGGACTGGCTGAGCCTGGGAGTGGTAGCACATTTTGGGGGCTGCATGGTTGAGAGGGCACTTCTATAGGCCCTTCCTTGTGGGCTGATGTCTCAGCTGTCCCATGTGTCATCTCCTCAGCTCGTTCTGTCCTCCCAAAACCAGCTTCGGTCTCAGACCCTGTAATCCATTCCTCAGATACAGGCTCTGTCCTGGTCAAGGTTAGAACCACTGTTCTGGTGTTGGGTAAATTAGTTTCACTGGTGTGACTTTCCTTAGTGGCTAATACCATGTCATCTACTGGTGCTGGTAAATCCAGAATGTGGTGATAATTACTAGTACATGTTTCCGGGTTACACTTTGGATTGTTTTCACCATCTGTTAACCTGACAGGGTGTCCGAACGTCGGACCTACAACGACAGTGTCCATCGATTCGCCCCGCCTGGGTTGAAGGTCGTAGAGCACAGCCACGTTGTCAGCGCTTTGCGTTTGGACAGAGAATATACCTGGATAAAGGTTGGTGGGGGAGCCGCACTGAATCAGCCGGTCTGTTGTCTCTGACTGGTCTGTACTGGTGCAGTCAGTTGTCTTGTCAGCGTTGCCGTCAGTGGTACCTATGGGTTTGACCAACACACCACAGTCTGCTGACTCTCCGGTGTTTGGAGGCGGTGATGGTGGAATCTCTGTTGTTCTCCAGCGCTCCTTGTATCCTCAAATCTCCTCTGGCTTCGTGACTGCTGAGGACGCTCCTGGGAGGTGGGTGGGAGTTGACGGACACCTCTGACAGGGTCCGGGAGAAGTTCAGAACTGCCAGAACCATTCAAATGTATGTGATTTTCTCATATCAGTTTTTCTAATGCAGCTAATTCTATGTCAGTTAATGGTCAGGAAAACAACGAAAAACAAGAAATAATCAACACAAGAAAAAGGCATCCGTTGTGTTGCTGTCCTTGTAATCACGATGACACAAGAGGACACCCCACCCTCAGAGTGCCAACATACCTTATGGATCAGAATGGAAAAAACAGCCAGGGCCAAAACTTGGTATTACAGTGAGTCATGTAGTGACTTTCCAGTACTTTCTGCAACACATTCAAATAGCCACGGAAAGAAAGGCAGTGCTCCTAAGGGATTTGAGCTCCAGTATTCGGCTTCAATAAAAATGCCATCAACCGTCTCATCTTGGTCTTCTCTGCTCAGATCCCTCTGTCGTCAACCTTTGTAGACATCCAACTCAGGGTAGTGAGCCGGCGGTTGTGTGCTTCTTCCACCGCACCTTTCCTCCCCGACCACTTTCCAGGCCCTCGCCACAGACGCACAGTCCCCCCCAGAAGTAGACTGAATCCGGCTTCCAACTCCAGGCTGCTCCTCTCTTTCCCGGTGTCAGCGAAGGTATTTAGCCTTAGCAATGGCAGCCACCGTATCAGGGTTTACAGACTACGCCCTGAGAGTTCCGCTTTGGAGTGGTACTCTGGTATCCACCCACAGCGCAACACTGCTCAGGGCACCACACCCACACTGACTGACTAGCTGACTGACTGGCTGAATAGCTGAATAACTAAATGACCACAGACTAACTGACTGGCTGGCTGACTGAATGGCTGAATAGCTGAATAACTAAATTACCACAGACTAACTGACTGACTGGCTGGCTGACTGGCTGAATAGCTGAATAACTAAATGACCACAGACTAACTGACTGACTGGCTGAATAGCTGAATAACTGAATGACCACAGACTAACTAACTAAATGGCTGGCTGACTGGCTGATATCTAAATGACCACAGACAAACTGACTGACAGTTAATAGTTGTTGTTCACCCCAGTCACACTCTCTCACAAAAGGAGATGGAATCAGGCTTCCAATTCCGAGCCCTCAACTCCTCCCTTGTTTCAGGAAAGATATTCTGCCACGGCAGTACAGCAACAAAATTGACACACAATATCTCAGACCATGTAACAGATATAGCATATTGCCTTTTACGTTCTGCATTGTTTTTAAATTACAATGATTAGCCTGGTCTTCAATTTACCACTGTAAAATACACTCCGCACAGAGTTGTGAATAGAAAAGTTCAACAGCTACAAGGAAATAGGCACGATCAATTACAAAGTACACACTATTATGTAGTCCATTGTAATTTAAAACACTGCTTCAGGGCTTCTAATTTGCATGGCTATCTTCCAATCAGCTCCTGCAGGCCATAAGTCATACAGTGTATGGACAAACAGGGGAAAGTAGTGATATAACATGACCCATGATCTCCAGTGTTGTACAAACTTTTCTACTGTGGTACTGAAATGCACAACCTTGTCCTACTAACACTTGGCGTCCTTTGTAACTTTAATCATTCTAGTCATGTTATGGTTACAAGCCTGTGCTTTTGCCCTGCATGGACTCCACTCAAGAACTGGGTAATGCGAGTGGAATAAAACCAGATAATCCCATTTCAAATAGCATTAGGAAGGAATTAGAATAAGATAGAAAGAAACACTAATTATTCAGCTCACTGTTTAAAACCAAAGGACAACATAATGTTTGGGTATTATTAGCATTTTGTTAATTTATGTTGATTCTTCCATTATGGTGGGGGATTTAGTCATATAATAAATTTTAAGGCCTCTAAAACTCTGACCGAAGTTTGACTTGAAGTTCATAGAACAAATGTAATGCAGTGGACTAGTCATTGGGTGTCAAATGGAGAAAGTCGTCATGCCAGAATCACTGCAGACGCTAGACCATGTGAGTCACGTCTTCAGCTGAAACCACTGCAATATCTTAACCAGCAGAACTGACCTTTGACCTCATTCAACACAAACCTTTTAGTCATTCACTGGACGCTCTCACGTTGTGCCAATGGGGTTAAGTGGCTCGCTAGAGGGCACGCTGACCGATTTCTCCGCTTCCTGGCCTGTCACACAAACCGAACATACAGCGATAAATGAGGGATCGTTCATCAGTCTCTACACTCAAAGACGCGGACGTTTGAAGGAGATGGAGGGTGACACAGCACACACCCCCAGATCAACCGCACACCGCCCAGATCAACCGCACACCGCCCAGATCAACCGCACACCGCCCAGACCAACCGCACACCGCCCAGATCAACCGCACACCGCCCAGACCAACCGCACACCGCCCAGATCAACCGCACACCGCCCAGATCAACCGCACACCGCCCAGATCAACCGCACACCGCCCAGAGCAACCGCACACCGCCCAGACCAACCGCACACCGCCCAGACCAACCGCACACAGCCCAGATCAACCACACACCCCCAGACCAACCACACACCCCCAGACCAACCACACACAGCCCTGCAAGCTCCTTAACTGTCAATGGAAAGGTCCTGGCCGACTGGCATGCTGCAGGATCCCCTCAACCCGTAAGTAAGCATGCATGGATGAGCTCACATGTATTTAGCACTTGGGTATTTATGCACATTTTCTGATTGTAAAATATAACATGCAAGTATAATAATATAATTTTAATATTGTCCCTGTGTGGCTCTGGGACACGTCTATACAAACAAAATAATAATATGAAAATGTTTTGCCTCTATTTAGCTTGACAGGACATCTCTAAAACGTATATATACTCACAAACTGAGGGGGGAGGGGGGAGTCACTGATGATTTCATCTTCCAGGGGCGTGATCCTGAGGAAGTCAGCGTGTTTGGGGCGAGAGGGGCGGGACAGAGATCTGCTGAAGGACAAGGATTCCTCCGCCTCTCTCTGCCAGCTCTCCCGTCTCTGCAGGGCCTTCTCTGTACAGAGAAACGTGCACACACAGATTCATATATTCAATAAGGAATTTTATCATGTCAGTGATGATTGGAGAGTGTAATTACTAATAAAGCCTGAGGGGGTCACTAAAGCGCAGTAAGGCAAAACAACATTGGTCAACCTCCATCCCACCAATCCAAGACAGTACATTTTGGCCTGAACAATGGGAGTTGAATCTGGCAAGGTTGGATTCAATTTATAATTAGAACATTTGACCCCCCCAAAACAACACTGTTTTTTGAGATGGGTAGAAATAGGTATTTGTTTAATATACTTTTATTATGGTCAACTCCAGTTGGTTAAGCATAATGTAACAGAAACATAGTTTTTACTGAAGTACTCTTCTACTGAGTTTCATATGTGTTTCCCAAATGAAATAATTACCAACTGTGTAACAAATATACTCTGGATTCCGCATTTGCTTCTCTGACTATGTCTAATAATAACCCTGCTAACCTAACAGAGCAGGTGTAAAAGAAAATCTTCAGCAGGGTGCTTCTAGTCAGACCAACTTGTGTCATCCAAGCTCAGCTATAATAAGATGTGAGTGAATGAGACACAGGGAGCCTCTGAGAGCTTCTGGGTAACGTATGGCAAATGGATCACTATGTTAATCTGTCCACTAGGCCATAATGGGGTGTGGCTTGTGAGGCCATGTGAGGCTAAATTCACAAGAAGGCCACTGTCTTCACTGCCACTGAGACAGGGAGGAAGAGACATATTGAGAAGAGAAAAAAACAGGGAGAGAATTGGCGAGAGCAGTTTTATCAACTACCAATTACTGCAGATAAATAACTGCTATGGAGGACCTATGAATCTTTAAATAATCAGACATGAACAGGAAACGCCAACATGGTGTAATCGTAGATTTAAAACAATAGTTAATAATAATATTTAAAATGCTTAACTTTTCTATTGAATGCATCCAGTGTAGCTTCCTTGGCACCTTTAAGTTACGGAGAGGAATACAGGCTAGTGATCAAGAGCATTGGACCAGTAGCCAGAAGGTTGTTAGTTCCAACTCCAGTTAACGTGCATTTGAGCAAGGCATTTAAACCTACAAGGTCCTGTAAATAGCTCTGGATTAGAGTCTCTGCTAAGTGATTGAAATTTCAAATATTCAGTGTTAAGTTAAGCAACCTGAAGGCACAGAACCTACACTGAACCATGCCAATTGACTGTTTCCTACCACCGGCAACCCACCCGCTTCAAAAACACAGAACCTTAATCCACAACGTGATGTCCTCAGGTGACTGCTCATCCAATCATCTCCAGCAGCTTCCCAGGGAGCTGTGTCAGGTGCCCCAGAACCCATGCTCAAACACACACACACACACACACACACAGCAGACAAACCACACACATAGCACGCAAACATGCACGCGCACACACTCACAAGGCACACAGAGACACACCCACACGCTGGCCCATTTCGTACACAAAACATGGATGTCGGGTTCATCGGAAATCTGGAAATGATGGCCGCATGCCGGTTTCTGACAATAAACCGTGAAAAGGAGTTATATTAACTTATAGAACAAAAGCCCGAGATGTGTATTTATGTCTTTGTGGGTGTGTCAGTCGGTGTGTGTATCAGTGTGTGTCTGTGTATTTGTGTGTGTCTCTGGGTCTGCGAGTAACTCTGTGCCCTGCTGAGAAGCTGTAGCTGGACTGTAGCAAGCGCCTGACCATGGTAATGCAGAGTGGTTGATGCAGAAACATCAGACAGGGCACGCTTTGATCAGACAGCGGTGTGTGCAACAGAGTAAGAACCTCACGGGACCGTCTGGACCTCCCTCATCCACTCGATATAAGACAATTCTACTGGTGATGTATTTTGAAAGGTCAGCTATGCATAAGCACACATTTAGCTAATATAGAACTACAGTGGATATTCTTTATGTAACCCGCTTCAGTATTTATTTTCCTCCTTTCTTGTCATCATTTGGATCAGTCACATGAGATGGCCCCTTACCTGAGGACAGCACTGACAACCAAGTAGAAACACTGGTTTCAGTCCAACTGACGCTGTCCTGGTTCTGGTTGTGACTCTGGTTCTGCTCCTTTGGCTTTAGGTCCAGCCATGCATCTCTCTTTCTGGCCTGGTTCTCCTCAGGTGTTGCTCCTTCAAGGTGCGATGCCTCCCCGCCTCCTCTTTCCCTCCTCCCACCCCGCAGGACGAGGCATCCCAGCGCAGAGTTCTTCCTGTTTCTCCCCTCCTCCACATCCCTCGTTCGGTTTTCGTATTTCCGTCTTTCGAGAGGACACCAGGACATCAGCTGGGGACTGGACGAGCCAGAGGTCACGGGGGACTGGATGGGGGACATGCTGTCAACGCTACTGGGGCTCTGCGAGGTGTCCAGGATGGAAAGGGAAAAGGGACACATCCATTCTCTCATTGGATCAAAGTTTGTTGTGTTGGCACAGGTGAGATTGGAGTGGTTGGTGGGATGGCTGCGGGATTCCCCTGAGGAAATGTTCTTTCGGGGAGTGACGTCATCGTTCCAGGTGGATTCTGTAAACTCCTCACTACACCTCACTGTCTCCCAGTCCTCGTCCTCCCCCAGGCCTTCCATACGTAGGGCTCTCCGCAGGCTCTGGCCCAGCGCCTCACCCAGGGCACAGAGTTCCTCAGCTGGAAGAAGATCTTCCCGAGTGGTCCCCCAATCCTGGAGCTCTGGCAGGGTTTGGGGCAGGTTCTCGGGTGGAGGCAGGGCAGTGGGTTGGGTAAGGGTCTCAGAGATGCACCCATCTGGCACAGAGGTAAACAGACCAAACACACTCCCTTCTCTCTTTTCGTTCCCCTCTTTGGTCCAGTCAGCGCATGTCAGACCGAGCCTCTGAACGATCCCCTTTACCTCGCCATTTTCTCCCATCCCACCCCAGAAAGCACCATAACCCTCCTCCCCCGCTCTGCACCCCTCCTGGCTGGGGCTCAGGGTCTGGGTAGTACCTTCTGGAGATTGCCTGGTGCAGTCCTGGAAGTCCAACACTTTGCTGTCATACTCTGAAAGCTCTGTGTCGGATTCAATGTTCCCCGGTGTTTCTTTCAGAGTCAGGACTTCCCTGGGAGGGCTCGAATGGTAGTGGTACTCAAACGGGAGAACATAGTTCGGGGCACCAGATTTGTTCTCACAAGGAAATGCCCTGAGGGAATTCTGAGCAGCGCTGTACGGTTCACTGCATGGTCCACTGCATGGTTCACTGCATGGTTCACTGCATGGTCCACTGCATGGCCTCCTCACTCCCGGGGTAAAGTTTAAATTTTCTGGAGTTATTTCACCATGTCCACCATGGATAGACTCCATTGTCCCTTTCTCTTCACCTTCCACGCCGTTCTTTTTTCTCTTGCTGACACTGAAGATGGAGACCCCACAAGACGGATCTGATGGTGTCGGCCCCGGTGCTTCCCACTGGAGGCCCTCATTGACAGGCTGTTCGCTCGTCATCCACAACCTCTTTGGTATCCTTCTCCCAGAGGTGCTTGCTGAGCGTTGGGTCCCTGGGGACCGGAGGACGATGCCCTGGAGGCTACCGGGGCGGCTCGGCACCTCAGCGCACCTCGTCCTGTTCCCCTGGTTGTCCAACGGGGGTATAGACAAACAGTCAAATTTGCTGTCTGCAGAGGCCAGGAGCTTGAGCCTGCCTCTCTGGTTCCCCATCCCAATCCTGCTCTTGGAATCTGGGCCGAGGGGTGAAAGGTGGAGGTCTGCCGACCATCGGCGCACAGAGCCGGACGGCGATCTGAAACCGACCCCCTTCCTGCTCTGCTCGACAGTCTGTTTCTCCTTTATAAACCCATGTTCTGGCGCCTCCTCTCGCGAATGGTAGGCCGTGATTGGGGGACCTTCAGGGGAGGCCGGGGTCTTGTGGGTGGAGCCATCCGGACCCTCACAGATAGGCGTGGTGAATACGTGCACCGGGCCCCTGAGGGTGGGGACAGGGTTCCCAGGGGGATATATTGGTTTGGGTGGCAGATGTGCACAGGGTCCCTGGAATGGTCTCACCGAGCTCTTCTCCATGATGGGCGGATACAGATGCAAAGTGCTATGGATCCCTTCCATGACATCTGTCGCTGTAGCAGCCGACATCCTATATGGAAATCTGGTCAAATGCAGCATAAAGTGTCAAACCAATGGGGTTTAGATCATCGTGCGTTTTCTTCTGTTTCCAAGGAATGGTTGTCTCCTAATGACAAAAAGACTTGGTTATTTTAGAATATCTTCCCAGCCACATACTTATATCCGAATATCTGTTTACAAATTAAATTACTTTTGGACAGATTTCTACAGGCAAGGTAGATAAGGGGATTAGAATGGTATACAGGTGTCTACGTTTAGTAAACATCTGCCTGTCGGCCTCTCTACCAGAAATGAATACCATGCGAGATAAAATTATAAAGGATCAGAGAAAGTTTTGTCCAAGAGACGGAGATTGATGGAGAGAAAGTGAGCAAGGAAAAGAGTGAGAGGAAAAGTGACAGAGAGACATGTCATATCTTCTGCATGTATCAATGTGTAGTAGAGGATCTTCTTTTAAGGTTCATCATATCTGACAGTCACAAAATCAGTTATCGCACGGTTAATTACAGAGCTATTTTACGCCGACAATATGCTAAATTGAATATGCTAAAAATGAATACAAATTTCCCTTAATCCTGAGGTACAATAAGGTACAAATTACGTACAGAAATAAACTAAACTTTACGTTTAGTTTTCTATGGAAATAATCCGTCGCTGTACTTATTTTCAAATATAAATAAGGCTGTGTAAGCACAAACACGTACCACGGATCCTACGTTCCATTAGGCTTGCCGGACAACAGTGTGGTCTGAGCGTTACAGGTAACCAGCCACAGGACCCGCCTTCCTGCTACGACGGACAAGCCATGAAGCAATCACAGGCTGCCGTCAGCTTTTGGAAAGGCGCCAATTGGAGCATCAGCCGTGACAGTAATCTTTGTGAGGGGAAGGTTGAGAGACGCTAGAAAGAATATTTAGGCAGACGGTGAAAGAAGATTCACGGCTAGGTATTACTGTAGCCCTAATACATGCGCGGGATCTCTAACTAATAGAATTAGCCTGGATAAACGTGCACGCAATACGTTTTGGATTTACTCCACAAGCTGGTTTGTTTAGAGATGTATTGTTTTTTAACGTTACTTTAGCAGGTCAGTATGCTAAGAACAAATTCTTATTTAGGGTCACGAACTGGGAAGAATTAGATTTAACTATCTTCGTCAGGGACAGAATAACAGTCCTATGCTCAGGGAAATTATCCAGTACCTTCTGATGCGTTGGTTTGACTTGATTGAGGTTTCCTAATGTTACATACATCCCAGTTTTTATCGCCATTCCGACGAGAGGTTTTAGAAGTTACTGTGGGTTAGGCAAGAAGCAGGGTTTAATTTGATTTTGAAGGCAGTCAATTCATGGCGTGTTTTAAATGAAGAACTCAGAGGAGAAAAACAGCTTTTTGTTTAAATATATGTGATTTTTTCAAATACTTAATATCTATTTAATTTACTTCCTCAATGAGCTGCTTTAAAAGTTTCATTACCTTTATGTCTCTTTGATCTGTGCGACCCCACTATTCAGGTCAGATGATTTGAAAACACACTCACACATCTACAACTACACGCATGCAAGCCCACTCACACACACACCTGTAGCATGAGCTCAGCTGAGCAGAGAGCACAATTAAGAGTGCAAGCTGTCATGGTTGGTTCTTGGGGTAGAGAACAGATGTCCAGATGGGGGAAAGACTAGCTTTGCGGCACAGCCAGAATAATGCCCAGAGCAAAATCAACCCTATAGCTCTATCTAGTGGGCAACTCCATCATTTAGGTTCATAGGGCAGGTGTGTGTAATCATGTACTGACCTAAGGGTTAGGTTTAGACCTTAGGGCTAGGTTAAGTTTGGGCATAAAGGATTGTTTTTTGAGGGTTAGGGGCAGGTTAAAATAGGTTCATGGTTACGGTACAGAGAATGTGGATTTCTAGGTATAAGTTCAACACAAGAAAATAAAAACAAATTGTGTCCTGCAATAACTTTCAGTAGTATAGAACTTTTCCTGTTTCTCTGTATGTGCTCCAGCAGACGGTTAAGAGAGTTGGAAGGAGATTCAGATGTTTTGTTAACTTACAGAAGGTGTGTATTAAAAGGCTGCAAAGGATGTAAATATGTTGCTTTTGTCATTAAGTTATGGTGAATAACAGGACATTAACAGGAGGTCCGGACAAAATAAAAAAATATTCTTTCCAATACATTCACTTTACTTTAAGAAGTTTAAAAAGATTGATAAAAATGTTACCAATGGTATCTAAGATGACATGGGTTATCTTATTTATTTTCCTAAGCATGTGTGCCAAATATCATCACTCTAAAATTGTAGATAAAAAGCATCAACATAATAAATAATACGATAATATGAACAATAGTAGCGGTTAAAGCAGTAGCATACTGAATGAGTGTGTATGTCTTCTGGCAGGATCCATACACAAAATGCAGAAATCTCCCTTGTAGAAATATGGTTATAATGCAAAGAATTACATTGTCCTTTATGTAACCTAACCCAATCTAGTATTTCAATCATACTTGGTTCACGCAATCTGTTTGTCACTTTCTCTGGAAATAAAATCATACTTACAGAGAAAACTCTCAATATCTGAATATTCCTGCTATGAAGAATTAACACCTGGTGAATGTTTAAAAGACATTGGATTCCATTATCAACTTGAAGTCCATTCATACCTGTTCAATTAACTCCATAATTTTATATAATCCAAGATTTTACAAAAATGTACTAACATAAGGTACTGTATTTCTCCCTGTGTGATGAATGTCAAACTGCAGAGGGCACTAGCCCACTGCTTCACATTGCTCTAACCTCCAGAGCCACTGGTCTGGACTCAGATGCCCTTGACCAAGACCTGCTGCTGATTATGAATCATTCATGTTTTTGCACCTTTTACTTTGAATTTTCATTCATTTAGTTAAAAACAGATGAAAAACGCGAACAGTGTGTCCAATGTAAATTTCGTTTTATCTTTCTATTTCCTTTCTCGTTCAGAACCTGTTTTTTAGATATCACGTAAACGACAAAGGGTGATTTGGATCTTAAATAGCTTACTGAAAATATGTACTGAACAAAAGTGGTGCTTTATATATGCGATTTTGTGGTCAGGTAAACTCTCACCCAACTTTAAATTAATCTGAATTATTGTCAATCAATGCTCTGTTCGAACCGTTACCATCTAAAAACTGCTGTCCTCGCGTTTTCAAGATGAATGCCCAGTGGACAAACTGTCTGACACCAACAGACTTATATTCAGCATCACATTCCTCGTTCTCGTGTTTTTCGAGGCGCGCTCCTCTCGTTTCCCACTACAGCTCAGTAAACGCAGCGCACTGTTGGCATTGCCGGCCGCGGGAAGTCTACTGTCCGGGGAGAGTACACGCGCGCATTGAGTGACAGTCCTTGGTCGGTTTTCTTACCCGGTCTGCCCTATATGGCTGTGGAATTAGCTCCATGCTAATATCGGCCGGAGAGGCGTAGCATCGCGTTTCTATCTATCCTGCTGTCTCTCCAGTCAGCGGTGGCTTTCAGAGTCTAAACAGGCTCATTTACAGCCATGGCTGAGGGCGGAGAAGGGGAAGATGAGATTCAGTTCTTACGAACTGTAAGTAGATAAATGATATACCTACTTTGTTGTGCTTAATCCTCCCAAATATATTGGATCGGATGTCTTCATGATTTGGATATGTCTATATTTCTACAACTGATATCAATGCATGATTTGCTAATGCCAATTATCTTACAACTTTCAGAATAACTGTAATGCTCAGTACTGAACATGTTTTTTGGTACATTTTAATTTGGGGTGTTTCATCATTCGGAGATTGTGCCCTTTTTGGGAACTTGCCTCAGGTGTGTGTTTTTTTCTTTTTGGACTGCTTTGCTGTGAGCCACGGCGTGTCGGGTTTCTCTCTCCAGTTTAACAGGAATTTAAATTAAAGTCCCATCTCCAGGTGTGAGGGCAAACTTAAATTACGCCGCCCGGCTGTAGAAAATACAAGTTTAGATGTTTCTATTGCTGTCCTGAAATTATTAGGTTAACGTTGTTCTATTGTCGGATCAATTTGAGCTTCAAAATATACACGTACAGAATGTATAGACTAAACACGAGGCTTCTTGTTGGGGATGTCCATTAGGCTAAATCCAAAGCTATTTCTACTTTTGTGCTTTGCTTTGCACAAAAGTACCCTACACAATCTACACGCAAAAGGCTGTTTTAGACCTGGTGGTTTGACGCAGATAATTATCAGAAGAACTAGTGGTTAATGAAGCCTTGATGTTGGCGGTTTATGGATGTTGGGGTACAAGGCAGTTTGTAAACGATATGATGAACATTGTGGTGGCCTGCCCTGGTGTGAACCATCCGTCACTGTTGGTTTGCCGTTGACATATAGACCTACTTCTGACTATACCCATTAAGACATAGGAGTAGAGTCACTTACATCCAGACTGTTCCATATGGTTCCTGAAGAATTCCGCTATTTTAGCAACAGGTAAACACCTGCGGTGTGGTTCTGAGCGCCCACCAGAGTTTTGAGACATCAGCCTAAAATGTTTCTAGACGTAACACGGTGTGTTGTCACACCACTTGATCAAATGTTTTGCAGCGTGAAGGAATATTCCCAAAATCCTGTTAATGTTTCAAGTAGCCGAATTTGTGTGTATGGCTTCTTCACGAGCATTGTAGCCATGCTAATGGAGGAATTCTGCTCATAGTGTTTTTAAATCCTATCTCATGACGAATATAGATACAGTAGGCCTATATCAGTTGTTGTGCATGTTGTTCATTCAAATTTGATTTCCATATCGATCTGATTTATTTTCAGCTTAACCACTGCTGTCAGACTTTACTTGAATCCGGCACCTCTACTAACTAAATGTTTTACCGCAGTCATTGCAGAATGTTGCATTTACCTCTACCTTTTAAAGTTCAATTTTAACGAATGAGTATTTTCACCATCAAGTACAGTGAGTTCATACAGTTTCCTCTATCCTGATAAAACATGATTACAAATCTAGATAAAAATTGGACAAATGGGAAATATTGAATAACGATAATTATTCCGGCTATAAAAACGATAACAAAATGTCTCGTGACCACGCACATGTAGGTTGTTGTGACAACGTTATCAAACCCGCAAATTCAAGCAAAATAAGGAGATGACGGTTTATTTTATTGCTAATCGATAGTAGACTAAAAAGGAAAAAGTACATAATTACATGTCAAAATTATAAGGACGGCCTTAAGCAGGTAGGCCAGTCACTTAACTAAAAAGAGGGTAGAAACGCCGTAATCTAAACGTTATGTATACTCAATTAGACATAATAGCTTCTCTGTTTGATGCAGTGATAACTGCTTGCAATGTAGCTATTCAGAATAGACATTATAGCAAACACCCGGAGTTCCCGTATGCATCTCATGCCTGCTTCTGTCTTTAGCCTATGCATCTGCATTGCAGCTCCAGCTAAATTAAGAAGCATTGGCAAGTTGTACCAAAACTAGTTTTCCCCTAACATTGATACGTTATGGGTAGATCGTTTTTAGGTGAAATTGCATTTGTTTAAGTATAATTGATGGTTTGTCTATTTCAAGTGCCATTTAATAGTTTTTATCCAGTATCTGTATGAAGTCTAGATCTTTAGTGCCCCAGTGTTATTCACTTCAATAAGGATTTAAATTACTCCTCACTTTCAAGTTTTTTTATGTACTATACACAGCTTAAATGTAACACTTGGATATGTCTCAAACCTTTTAAATTAGTACTTAATGGAATTTTAACCAGCAATTACAGTTTCGTTGGGATGTCTCTACCAAGTTTGCATGCAAACATGAACATTGAAAATACCTGGCTTTTCTTCTTTAGGAAATGTGCAAGCTTTGTAAATGTCCTTGGGGAGCATCGATGGACAGAAATATTTAAGTTATGCCACACATTTTCATTGTATTTAGGAGCCCTGACAGGGCATCTCGAGAACATTTACCTTTTAATTATTGATCCACTCTAGCTTTTGCTGTGTGCTTCATGTTGTTGTCATTCTTAAATCATACTTTGTTGTGATTTGAGAAGATAAGATGTTTCTGTACACTTGTGAATTCATCTTGATGCTGTCGTAAGCGGTCAGGCCGTCAATGAAGACAAATGAGCCAGTTTGAGTGGAGCCATACTAGTCCAATTTATATCTTCACGGATATGGTGGTAATATTTGATTTTGTGTCTTTCCGTTCCCCACACTTTCCTCGTTCCACTCTGGTACAGGTTCATATTTGTATAAGAATTTGTTCCAGACCTCTGCAAGTCAATTTTTAAATCTTTCTAGCTTACGTAACCTGGTTGTTTTGTCTTTGAGGGTTCTAAATGGTTTGCATCTTCTGGTAAACTCTTTGGGGTTGCAGCTGTGTATTTCTACTCTTTGACACGTTTCTACATCCTGTAGATTTTTCTTGAACTAACAATGCAATGACTCGCACCTGGCTAAGCGTTTTTTATTATTATCTCCTGGTCCCTTTAAAATGATGGCAATATTGTATATACAGGGCGGCTATTCCTACATGGTTCGCTGTAGGAATAATCCTAACGGTCTCTGATATAATTTGCTAACATAAAGTGCTAAACCGTTTGAGACCTCTGTAATCTACAATCTGAGGTTTCAATTTCTTTTGATTTACAGTTTGTTTTCTATATCTCATATCCATCATTAAGATGTCAAACATTATTTGTTGATTTAGAACGGGAATAAGAACCCAAAGACATTTTAGGCAGATTTTAGTTTTTTCCAAATGCCACCATGATTTGAGATCAACCAGTAGTGATCTGGTACTATCAAGAGAACCACCTAAAGTTGTCCGTAGGGCAGGTTGACAGGATGCTCACTACTCTTGAAAGACCTACAGTATTTAACAGACTCATAAAATGCTGACCCAATTCAAAGCACTGTGTGAGTGGAAGTGGCCATTCTGATGAATTAATGACAACAAAATATACATATTAGACGTTTAGGTCAATTTAGACCTGAATCAGTGTTCAATTGACCCCAGCACAAAGTAAGGTTAAAGAACTTTAGAATTTTGTGAATTTTAACTTTGTTTTTCTTTTTTCTATTTATGTTCACAATCTGATTGGTGTAATTGTCAACATCAGAGTTATTCACATCTGATTAATTAGGCGTTTGACCACATTTCCTTTTGTTTATTCATACATGCCATCGTGTTTCTGTTTATTGCAAAAATGAACACACTCCCAGGTAGGTATCCAATGTAAACAGGATCTCGAAGTTGCCATGTTTGTGGTTCTGGGAAAAGCGAGGGTAATGAATGCTCTGGACTAATAAACCACACGGGTACTGAATGCATTAGTGTAGCTATGTCTATGAATATTCTATTTGCTTTTATTAAGGCTAATGGCTGCTTTGGATCTCATCCATCAATACAATATGTGCAATTTATCCTCAACAAGCCCTGGTATTATTTAGTAGAACGATGAACTGATCTGAGATGTATAGGCCTAGAAAATGATTGCAGATGTGAACAACAGCAATAAATTAGACCCAGGTTTTTATTTAGACCTAGCTCTCTATTATATGTGAAAAATAAAGAAAATACAGTACGTTGTTTATTTAACCCTTATTAAACAGGTTAGTTTCCTGAGATAACAATCAGTTTAGAGAGTAATTTACATTTTATACTGTAAAAATGACAAAGACTAAGGACCTCCCTCACGCACACACATTTTGTCATTTAAACATTCTTAGAAGTATTATTTTCAGTTCTTGAAGTTGACATTATTTCCGTTTTGTTATTCTGCAGTAGTGGCAGTGGTTGAGTTGGTGTACATGTTACGCAGCTGATATAAATGCAGGAGAAGGCTCTGTGTCAGAAATGTCTGACGGTCCATTGTTCAGGACTCCATGCATTCTGATGAGTATTCATACGGGTGGAATGGCGTTTTGCCTCTTAATCGGAGTTGCAGCCCTCCTGGCAAATGGCAACAGAAGCAGAACTTTAAACAACAACATCAAAGAATGTGAAGAAAAATACAGTTTTGTTGCATATTGACTGATTAGTATTCTCAACAGATTACAAAGCTGAATAACAGTCCTGGCAACAACAACATAACAGAAGGAATTGAAGCAGTTGTTGATCACCCATCTTATCTCACCCCCGAAAAGTTTAAAGGCTTGTATGTACAGTATATATATATATATATATATATATATATATTGCTGTACAGGAATCACTGTGGTTAAACAGAGCTCTTCAAAGTCTGTGGTTGCATCACACACTACTCAACAGACAATATGAGAGACTGTGAAGGTTCAGTGGATAGATCTTTGATTGTCATGTAGGTAGAACATCCTGCACCATTAGACACAGGTAGATTTATGGTGAGCCCAGCCTTAGTACGGCATACTGTAGCAGTAGCAGGGCTTATTTGGAGTTTATGTTGTTCTGGAAGCCTTCTGCATTCCAAACGAGAACTCAGGGGTTTAAATTTAGCCTCTTAAAAGCTGATGCTTCCTCAGCCCCTTGCATTCACGCTGTGCATGCGGCCCCTGCACACAACCCACTAAAACCACACCATGGGTCATAATTGCATTAGCCGGGCAGCTACCGCAAGACCACTGGCTTTTTATCACACCTATTAAAGTGATACGCTGGGAATCTTAATTTCGTTATGAAGATGAGTGAACGAGTCAGTTTTACATAGCAGGACTATGAAATTGGAATATGAATTATGAATATGAATTATGTTCTTCGTGATTGGGAATGTTGCTGTGTTGTATGCATTGATGGGAACTGATCCCCCAATAGATACTTAGGTTGTACAGAGTTGCTGGCCTATCAGGAAGCATGGTAGTGAAGTGTTAGCTGGCAGTGACACCCATACAAATTAAAAGACCATTGTCATACCTTTCTGGAGCCCTGACACCCTGTTGTCTCTGAGGAGGAAATGAGAGGATTTTAATGTCTATGATGTTGGGGTAGGTTGGGTTTGAGACCCAGCCAAGTGACCACTTGGGCCACGTGTGCTTGCCCTGTTGGTGCTGATGCTTCGTGTCCAGGGTTTGGTAGAATTCTTAGTGGGTCCTATGGGCCAACTACCTGAACCGAGATTCAACCTAGTCCTGCACTTCATTAGAAACACGTGCTTAATTGAGAATATACATTAAAAGTCATCTTGGTCTTATAATCTGTTTTGGTTTGGTATGAACCACTATTATCTGTCCTTATCTACGGCTTTACAATGTCTAAGCCCCCTAGAGAGTTTTCTTGCCTCCACGGACAGGTAGTCCATTTTCTGGGCGTGCACAAAGAAATGTACACTGCACCACAGAGGTCATAAGTGGGTAAATACGCTGTTATTAAGCTGTGATGGTCTTGAGTTTGTCATTTACTCAGGGAACCTGGTAGTTTCTTTGCCAGCTCCTTTCATGTATGCTGCGATATGTCCTCAGCCCTGAACTAACGAACTGCCCTTAATGTGGACTAGCTTGAGAAGCTCGTCCAGAGCAACTCGCTTTAGAAGAAGCTTTCATGTTCATTTTTCTTCTTGCTCCCCTGTGGGAATTGAACCCACAACCCTGGCATTAGAGGCTCTGGGGGTAGTCTCAGATCCTTCTAATGTTATTACATGTTACCAATTGGTATCTGTGCCTGTATCTAATGAGGTTTTCATGCCACATTACCTCCTAGGAATATTGATTTGAGCGGGGCATTGTGATTGAAAATGTTATCACATCACATGAAAATCTCATCACATCACAATGGGTGTTTTGTGTTGCATGTTGCTAGAGATGACAAGTGCTCATGTCTCTAATTACTGTAGAGATGGTAGCAGAGACTATCATTGCAAGAGGGCCTTCCAGCAGTAGAAATTATTATTACACTTTTGCAGGGACCTAAACCGTGTCTTATTAGTGTGGTGGAGACCGTTATTGCAGCAACGCAACAGAGACTTCAACAGAGTCTATTAATGAATCAGAAACCCTTACTGAGCGAAGACTACAGCAAAGACTTACTGTAGTAAATACTATTACTTAAGCAGACACCATTGCAGAAGCAGAGACTACAGCAAAGACTTACTGTACAAAATACTATTACTGAAGCAGTAACTGAAGTGAAGACTAATGCTGAGGAAGAGACTTACTGGAACTAAGACTGTTACTGTAACAGAGTGTAGTTGAGAAGAACAATGCAACTGAAGCAGAGACTATTGCTGCAGTTACTAGCAGAAGCTACACTTCTTGTAACAGGGACTAAGGCAGAGACTAGCATTGCAGCAGAGACACTTATTTTAACAGACACTGCAACAAATACTGCAGCATATACTATAACAGCTACATAGACTATTATTATAGTATTGACTATTGCCACAGCTGTGGCCTCAAAGCAGGTTCAGCGTCCCGAATGGTGTCCTCGCCCTTAAATGGCCTGGCTATTGCTTCAGCCTTGTGTTATTGTAATTCGGTTTGAGGAGTTGCCCGACAAACAAGAGGAAATTGGAATTGGATATCAGATTAGAAGGAGGAATAGGTGGATGAAATAGCGAACCGGCTTGTAGTGTGGACAACTGGCCACTAATCTTATATGTGCCGAGATTTCCGGTGTCCATTGCAGCTGATGCTTCACCCAAGTGGATAGCACACGGATTGGAAGTGGAGAAGTACAGGCCATTTTAACATCAGGCAGGTTTCACAGACTTGCCCTCTTCAAGAACATAACCCTGACTCCCCATATGTGCAGTATGCAGCGTTCGAAGACATGGAATAAGTTGGCTGACCTGTCACGGCGTAGTATATTAGTTGATGTTCTATAATTTTTTTCTCTTTGAAAAGCACTATAGAAGTTCAATACATTGTCTTTATCTTTTGCATTATCGTTAAACAATTGTCATTGTTTTGTTAATTGTCCTGAATGCAGCAATTGTTTAATGAGTAAACTGATTTTATTGAATATTGGTTGAAAACCTCTGATGCTTTCTGATATCTACTAGAAAAAACGGTCTATTTCCAAATCTATCTGGAATAGCCCAGTGATGATATTTTAGAGTTGATTGAAAAAGGTCAAAAGACATAAGTAAATGTTAACACTTAACAATTAAAAGAAACACAACATGCAAAAATATTCTTTTTTTGAAATGATAATCTTGTTTTAGTCAGAAATACAGTAGTAACTAACAGGTATGTAAAGTAAGCACAGACACCTGGAGAAATAGGATTTCTGAGACTTTATTTCAGTTCATGAAACATGGGAACTAACAATTTACATGTTTAATTAATATTTATCCATGACATTTCTGTAGAAGTTACAGTATTCATGAAAAAATATTATTTACATTTACATTATGCAAAGTAAGAATTTATAGCATTTGTTATGTTTTTATATCCCCCATCTTTCTCCCATCTCTCTCCCCCTATCTTTCCTCTCCCCCTTTTCTTTCTCCCCTCTGTTCCATCCCCCTTATCCTTCTCACTTCTCTGACTCCCCCCTTGTCATCTCCCTCTCTCATTCCCGTCCTTCTTCCCTGCTTTTTGTTTTACTCCTGTCAGTTTGCATGTAGGACAAACAGCTAGGTGGTCACCTAAGCCACATGCCAGATGTGTCTCTATCCTGGCCCGCGTCCCAAACCACACACTTATCGTCTTTACAGGACAGCATCGTAGGCTGGGTTCATAGGGAGTATGGTGCTATTTGGAATCCGGCCTCGGTCTCTCATCCCTCAGTGTTGTGGCTGAACACCCAGACCAGAGTAGCATGCGCAGAAGCTTATTTTATTTGGAGTTGCCTTCAAGCAATATGCATGCAAAGTAAGGTTGAGAAATCCAATTTCTAACACTGACATTGTATAAATCTCTTAAAAGTTGGGAACCAACTCCCAATCTGGGAAATGTCATTAAGGCGTCTGTATAGCTAGGAGGCTGGGAGGCTGGATGTGCAGGGCTTGGTTGTGTGTATAGCTAGGAGGCTGGGAGGCTGGATGTGCAGGGCTTGGTTGTGTGTATAGCTAGGAGGCTGGGAGGCTGGATGTACAGGGCTTGGTTGTGTGTATAGCTAGGAGGCTGGGAGGCTGGATGTGTAGGGCCTGGTTGTGTGTATAGCTAGGAGGCTGGGAGGCTGGATTTGCAGGGCTCGGTTGTGTGTATAGCTAGGAGGCTGGGTGGCCGGATGTGCAGGGCTTGGTTGTGTGTATAGCTAGGAGGCTGGGAGGCCGGATGTGCAGGGCTTGGTTGTGTGTATAGCTAGGAGGCTGGGAGGCTGGTTGTACAGGGCTTGGTTGTCTGTATAGCTAGGAGACTGGGTGGCTGGATGTCTGTGGGGCTGGATGACAGTGGATGATGAGAGGTGGATGTGTTGCGCAAATACTCAAAGTCTCATTAAACTGTCAGTGCCAGCACCAGGCTGTTCAACATGCTAGGGGCTCTCTTTGTAGCTAACAGGCTCTCTCAGCAGTCAGTCTGCTTTAGAACTTAGTTGGGTGGTGACTGGCTGAACATAGGGTAGTGATGATTATCATGGTGTTATTTTAGAGGTCTGCTTTGGCTGTCTCGAGATTCCGCTTAGATTCCGCTTAGATTTCTGAGAAATCTAAGCATTCTCCATCTTTATCTGTCTTCCTGGCACTCTCCGTCTATTCATTTCTACTTCTGTCCCAACTTCTACCCTTTAGGGAAAAAGGGCCTTTACCTATATTGCATTAAAGAAAGCTCATACAAAAAGTTTATTTGTGGAAACCCAGAGTTTGTGCCACATGTTGTCCTTTAGGCTAATGCGTTTAGCTGCGCGTGATGTTTTCTTAGCTTTGTCTTGTAACTGTTGCCACACGTTGATCCTCCTGTTTATCCTGGCGTTCCTATCTCCGCTTAAAACATCCTACACCGTCAGCGCTTATCGCCTCGGGAGACATTCGGGGGTGTCATATGACCCTCCACCCCTCAGTCTACACTCCACCAGCGCGAACACGCCTCTGAACTCCACAGCATCCACCTCACGCCTCTCATTTGAATGTAACGTCTGCCCTCGCGGCACACATTATCGGCCCTCGCGGCACACATTATCGGCCCTCGCGGCACACATTATCGGCCCTCGCGGCACACATTATCGGCCCTCGCGGCACACATTATCGGCCCTCGCGGCACACATTATCGGCCCGAGGGGCGACCCGGGGATGCTGGGAGGTGGGCGGATGGTGATGAAGGGTCATGAAGCCTGTCCACTTGTCCTCCAGATCAACGGTAAGGCAGGGTAGGTTGGTATTGAAAAGCACCGGGGGATCTCCAGTTACCTCCCTGCAGATTCTCCCGTCCTCCGGCACCTGCTCCCGTCCTTTAAGACGAGCTGCCTTGGATGCCTGCTCCTGTTTAAGGGGATCAGGAGGGGGACAAGAGGGATCCACGTCCTGAACTGGCTGTTAGGACTGGCCAAGGCTGAGAGTGGCAGTTTGCTGGCCGCAGGTAGGGGTGTAGAAGGTAGGGCTATAGGGTAAGGGGTTAGGGGTATGCTAGAGGGTAAAGGGTAGACGGGTAGGGGCTAGAGAGGAGGTAGAGGATAAAGGGTTTGGAATGACACGGAGTAGAGGGTACATCAGAACTTAGGTGTGGACCCAAATGCAAGACACAGGAGGCAGGAATAACCGTTCAGGTGCTTATTAGACATAAATTGGCCTTCAAGAGTAGAGTAATAAAGACAGGCAGGAGTGAGAACTGGTAGGGGTTCAGAACAGGGGCAGGGGTGTAAATAGGGATAATGGGAACATGGAAAAGCACAGTGTCAATAGGGATAATGGGAACATGGAAAAACACAGTGTAAATAGCGATAATGGGAACTGGGAAAAAAACTGTGTAAATAGGGATAATGGGAACATGGAAAAGCATAGTGTAAATAGGAATAATGGGAACATGGGAGACACAAGATAAGACAGGTGAACAGAATTGGGAATGTGACAGAGTAGGGTAGATGGTATGGTACGAGGTAGGAAGTAGGGACTAGAGGGCAGTGTATGGGGTAAAGGGGAGGAGGTAGGGTGTACTGGGTAGGAAGTTAGGGGTACAGGGTAGTGTAGGGGGTACTCTGTAGGGGGTAGGGGGTACTCTGTAGGGTAGTAGGTTGGGGCCCTGGATCATGTTGCTACTCTCTGCTCTTGGTAGCTGGGTCTTACGCCAGCAGCCACGGTCCAGTGCCTTATATATAGACTGTGATGTGTCTACATAACTGTCTAACAGATGGACACACGTGGGTTCAATCTGTCTAGGACATTATTACAAATCTTTTATCTCTGCTCCACGTAGCTTGTCTGGCCCAATGGAATAACTAATAGAGAAGTACTGAACAACAAACCCACATGTCCTTGCAGGCAGGCCACAAGCAAACACTCCGAGATTTGCAATACTGTTTGAACCCCAGTCTGGATGGATATATCCTTGTTCGCTTGCCGCTGTCAGAGGGATCAGTTGGCTGCAGACTCAGATTGAGATTCTCTGGCTCAAGCTCAAGCTACGGAATCGGGAAAGTGGAGTGAAAGATCTGTTTGGAAGAAGATTTGTGGAAGGCTGTGATCTGCAACTGTATGTAGTGTTAGGGTCCTACAGTTGCATTTGTATTCAAATACAAACAAACATAACAAACATGTTAATCCACATGTATGCAGACACACACACACTCACGCTTTTATACAGTCTCCCCAATTCTCTCCTCGCTCACCCTTTCCCTCTTTCTCGCTTTCTTTCTTTCTCCCTCAAGCCCCCCCCCCTGTTTCCCTCTCAAACACCCAGCATTCCAGTTACCATCACTACCAGCTATCACAAACAGTTGGTGATGCAAGAGAAGAAACCACAGCATTTACTTAATTTTAAAGAGGTGGCAAGCCTGTGACACGGAGATCCTCAAGCAGGCCTGGGTGGCGGCCATATTGAATTACCAGCTCCCGGCTGGGCCTTCCTGCTCTGGCCAAGGCCGCAATAGAAATGGAACCCTATTTCTTACATAGTGCATTTCTTTAGACCTGACACCTGTGGGACCCATTCAGAAGTAGAGCTCTACAGTATGTCCTGAATATGGCACCTCCTGGGGGACAGTCATCCAGAAACTGGGGTTTGCCCGACAGGTAGCCCAGCGGCCCGTGGGCCAATAAGGAAGGTTGCTGGTTCAAATCCCACATTTGTGCTGATGTGGCAGACAACAAAGAGGGACAGAACACACGCGACCTACACAAAGTTGACACACAATAGGATGTCTACTGTATATCATGCTTGGACTGGTTGTTTTACAAATGTACATTTTCTGTGTGGAGATGAACATGAGTTTTGTAGAAAATGCCGCCATTTAGTTTGCCGATTGGATGTGGCTTGATGTGGTGGCTTCATTCAGAAGGAGTGGTTGCCTGGACAGTACAGCTGTGGCCTTAAATCTGCCTCATATGAGTGATGGACAAACTGTTTTTCAATAATCATACGTGCATGTACAAAATAAAAAACCTTTAAAGATCTTTGGACTCAAGACCAAGAGGGTTTTCTTTTACATCTGTAATTCTATTAGAGAGTCAGAGAAAGAGATATATAGAGGGTGGTTCATTGAGACATGACTAAACGTTCTGGCTGAGAGTTGCGTCTCCCATGGAGTGTAGCCTCCACAGTTGAACAGTTAGCCTACAGTCAACAGGCTCATGTTGTAAGGCGGTTACTGCTTTGTTTTAGGATCCAAAGAAGTTACTATGAATAAATAACGTCTTGCACCTGTAGAACATACAAACTGTGTACTGTAATTAATGGAATTTGTTTTCCGGATGTTCTGTAGTTGACCATCGGGCGGTCCGGTACTGACCTAGGTAGACTACCTCCATCGGCGTGTGAAGGGCTGCATCTAATATCTAATGAATTAACACCACTCCCATAGAGAAAGTGAAGCAGAACCATAGCAACCAGCTCAGATTCATATGGGAAGTGATCTGGCAGGAGAAATGGAGTGGGGGGCGGAGAGAGAGAAAGAGAGAGAGGGAGGGAGAGAGAGGGAGAGAGGGAGGGAGGGAGGGAGGGGGAGAGAGAGAGAGAGGGAGGGAGGGAGAGAGAGAGAGACCAGTCAGGGAAAAACATCAGAGACAAATCAATAGCTGTGCCCTGTGTGGGAGTCGCTAAGGAACACACTGAGGAAGAGGAGGAGGTGTACCTACTGGATCTCCTCAACACCGTCCAGCAGCCTGTTCCTTTTCCTATAGCAATAACACCAGGGGCATGTTCCCTATCGACGGTGCCCCAAATGAAGGGAGGCCACCTGAAATGCAAATGCACTTAATACAATCTCACTCAGACGCCATAGTTGTTGCACCAACACAACTGAACTTAAGTTGTATGTGTTAATTGCTGGATATTATTTTGGAGATGAGGGTGTATCTAATTCAAAATAGCGATATAGAGGGGTTGTAAAAATCCTGAGCTAGTTATTTGCTATGGTTTAAAGTTATATTCAAGTATTTTATTTAATTATTTGCAAAACACTTGTTTTTGGTCCCTGCAAAACATTATGTTTGTTTTGAGTGTGCGCTTCTAAATATAATCCAGGGTGTCTTCCGAATCCCTTCCAAAATGGAACCATGGGATTTAAAACTACCTATTTTTTCTTTAGGTTTTGATATTGTGGCGTTTTTATATACTTTTAAACCCAAACCATCTGATGTATGCAACAGCACAACATTTGCTGCTTCCATGCGGTATTCTCTCAGATTTTTTCCTACAGTCCTTTGATTACATTCATAAATCTTGCATCCGCAGTACATCCATTTTGCACTTGATAGGTTTCGCAAGGTGGGTTAGAACGGCAAAATCATCCATTACATCCCTTTTAAGAATGTGCCTCAAGAGATCTAAATGTCAGCGGTTTTTAGCTTTTAACAGAAGCGGTTGACCCAGGTCGAACCTGTTTCTACCCGTGGCTGACCTTTTCGCAATGCCCTTTCTCGCGCTGCGGATGGTCAAGTAAATAATTTGGTGAGACGAGAAGAAACACAAACGGGATTGAATTTACTTGTGCGGCCATGTTGGACTCACTTGGGGCAGGCTTCCCTTGTTTCACCTGTTTCCCACAACCACAACAGTGTATTCTCCTCTCTTATTTGTCTCTCCTCTGTTCTCTCCTTTTCTGGCAGGATGACGAGGTGGTGCTTCAGAGTGTTGCCACCATTCAGAAAGAAAATCGTAAGTTTTGTTTGTCGGTGGAGGGACTCGGAAATCGACTGTGCTTCCTGGAACCCACATCTGAGGCTAAGGTTAGCTAAGCGAGACTTAACACCTACTATTGGCTGGTTTACTAAAGTATGTTAAATAGTTTCTCAAATTTCTAAGGGTGTTAAAATACTAAATGTATTAAAGCCATGTCACGCATATTGATTCTAGATTAGATTATTCACTATTAAAAACACTATTTTACTGACCTAAACTCTTACTGACCGTTTCAAATGAGAATAGTTAATATTGACCAGTGTCTCTCTGCCTGACTGTAGTACCGGAGGAGAATTCCATTCTGATTCTGTTCTCTGCAGTGTCTTATGTTAATGGCCCTAAAATCCTGTGTCACAGTGCCATGGCAACAGCAACATTCTCAGAATCCGCTGAATTTCTCAAGACGTCTTTCAGGGAGAAACCAGCAGGTTGAGAATATGAACATTAGGAAACAAATCTAGATTAAATATCTAACACCTCTTAGCTGCTTTTGGAACTGCTGATTTTATGAAATAGTTTGTATTATTATTTGCCTGATCAATGTTCCAAACCTACTTCATTGAAAGGATATTTGTTCTCGTAAGTTGCATACTTTTTTGTAGATACAGTGAACTACAGTGAACATGTTTTGACACCCTTCATGAAATTCAGCAAAAGTCAATAATTCTTTAAACACAAAATATTTTATTCTGCAAAACATCAACAAGGTATCTGCGCCCCTAAATATTATTTTAAATGATACCTAACAAAGTGGGGTCTATTGTGATCTATATGCTCTGTAGTAGTTGTCAGTCTCAAGGAACTTAATTGATTCCTTTCACCGGTTCCAATTTCCCTGGAGAATTAATAAGAAATTGCACAAATGTAAAATCCACTCATCATCCATCACCATTGGACCATTCAGTCTTCCATAGAAGGTCCAAAAATAATTTCACCTGGAACCTAAATGGCTTTGTCAATGACCCAGAAGAACTAGCAGAAAGGCAGTTTAGAGCACGTTTCTCTGAAACTTACACGGCAGGCCTTATTTCCGAAATCAGTCTTATTTTGAACTACCTGTCCAAAACGCGAGTTACAATCAACCAAATCAGATGTTTGTGTGTTCAAATAGCAGTGATTTGTTGACATGGCTTTGTCAGTTGCCATAGCGATGAGAAGTGAGTGTTTAGTGGTGGCAACAACGACTCCAGCCATGAAGGTTCTCCAGTTGCTTTGAATGTTCGAAGTAGGATAACCCCCAAAGGATAACGCTAGGCAATAAAGTCAGCGAGCTAGCTTGTCCTCCCCTGCTCTGCTTTTAGAAAAATTATTAAAACTTGAATGCAGATAAGGAGATAAAACAGCAGTCGTTAGTAACATTTGCAGTTATTAGACGCGTTTTACTGCCATCGTATTCATTACGTTCTGCTGTTCCCCCTTCAACAACCTTCTGGTTCAGGTGTTTGTTATGGTGTCCCTGCAGTGTAGAATAAATGTCAGTACCTTAACTGTATGTCATGTTCAAATGACACCTCCTCCTCCCTGTTAAGCCTCTTGTAATGAACACGTGATAGGAGTCATCAGGTGTTGCTACTTTATAATGGGTTTGCTGATATTTATATTTGGTGTTAAATTTGGTGTCCCTGTCCTACAATGATGTAGCCTTGTCAAATGCGGACATGAAACGACCGTAATACCCCCACCCCCCTTCCTCCATCCTGCAGTATGTTCCCCCTGACCTGTGTATCTGCTGCTTTATCCTGGAGCAGTCTCTGTCTGTCCGAGCCCTGCAGGAGATGTTGGCTCACACAGGGCCAAACGAGGGGGTGAGTATCACTGCATAAACGGTATACATTATCACTGTATAACCCAAACATTATACATGCATTACCCCCTTCTGTTGTGATGTACAATCAGAGCCGACAGACAAACTTTAGAGAAACACTCAGTGTATGAATGTACCTGGTCGTGTTTCATGCTGTTCCACAGCGCGCACAGTTTCAAAGCTTAGTATATGAAAGATAAAAATACGATATTGCCACGTAGCTGCAAAATGACCAATGACTAGTTCTGACAAGTGATTGGCGGCTAAATAAGAGAATGTCAGGAATGATGAATTACAGGATGTTGTTTTCAACAAGGATAATAATCAAATGAATATTTTCTCCTTGCTTGACATCAAGATAAGAAGAGAAAGCTGCAACGGTAGTGTCTGTCCTCTCTAGCAGTGTGTTTTCCCGGCATCAGTCTCCTGTAGACACTAGCGGGCTGGGTGATAACGAAGACCCACGGCCCTCCATAAGAGACCATATAGCCTGCTGTTCCACCGGTTCTCTAGTCGGCTGGCTTGGTTGTTCCTCAGTTAGGATGACCTGATCTAAGAGAATGGTTGCTTCCCTCCTAGTTCTCCCCCTTCACCCCCTAATCTCTATTCATCTCCCTCCTAGTTATCCCCCTTCACCCCCTAATCTCTATTCATCTCCCTCCTAGTTCTCCCCCTTCACCCCCTAATCTCTGTTCATCACTTTCTTTTGCTTGCATTATCGCTCCATCTATCTTCCTCTCTCTTCCTGGCTTTCTTTTCTCCGTCCTCCTCACTTTCTCTCCATGCCTTACTTTTCTCCCCCTTCTGTCACTTTCTCTCTTCCATCCCTCACTGCCGTCCACCGCCTGTCTCTCACCCGCAGCTAGCGTCCCGGGAAGGAATCATACACGTACACAGGTCTCCTTTTGTATCCGCCTCTTCCACGGGCTGCGTCTGCATTACTCGGATACCGAGTATGGTTCTCCCTTAGAACTGTGTTTAAGATGAGACATTTTTACTTTTGTTTTTTTTACTAGCTTTATTTTATTATGTTGCCGCATTGAGAGAGGTTGAATTGATAACTGAACAAACTAGAGTATAATTGCTTGCATGTCTTTGTTCCTGTGGTGCCAGACGAACAAACCGGTTTGTATTTTGTATCTATTGCTGCTATGCAGGGAATTCCTGTTTTTATTCAGGCGATGATAGCTGGAAGACCGACCGCTTGGCACCTCAGGACCAGAGATGAGTGCTTCAGCCTTGCCCTGGACTGAGAAGAATTTAGTGATAGAGGCTTAGTGATAGAGGCTTAGTGATAGAGGCTTAATCAGGGTCCAAGAAGCTGGTCCTTACATTTGATTATGAACTGAAATAGTCGACACGTCATTATCTCAAAAAAGCCATATAACCATTCATTTATTCCATTAGGAATTTTAGAATCCCTACAAATAAGGCCTGTGTTTCCGTTTAGGCTCACTCTGGCTAGGCTCTTTGACAACCACGTAAATCTCGTCAGGACAAGGAGACGTCAGCATATTTGCTTCAATTAGCTTTACAAATAGTTTTTATTTCATTATATCAAGCCAATATTTACTTACACAATGATGAAAGCCTACACACAACACAGACCTTATTTAAAGAAGTTCAAAAGATTCACTAATGGAAGAAATGTGTTAGTGTAAGAACCGAAAGAGACGCTTTTACAGTTGTGCTACAAAGATTTATGGGGATTATGACTCCTACTATTTCAGTCTATTTTAGTAAATTCACCCAATTTATAAAAAAGAACTCATGCTCAGTTATTGACTGCCATTACTACATTTGATATTGTTTTTTTCATCTGTATCTTTGTTTAATGCTGCTAGAAAGCCAACCATGAACAATGGGTATGTTAATTTGTCACTTTCTTTAGTTTGCATGAAGGCTCACCTCTACTGACCCTAAATGCAAGCGAAACAAAGATCTCACTTTCGCTAATTTGACTTCAGTGTTGCCTATTTTGAGATTGTCCTACTACAGATATTGGCCCTCATTCATGTAACCTCTCAGATTAAGGCAAGAGAGATGCATGATCATCTCCAACTGTGATTTACAGAACTTCACCGCTTTGAAATGAGCGTAGATGTCATCGCAGACTGATAAATCAGTGCTGCTCCTGTCCGGGTTTACATTTGACACACCCTTAATATATGCGGGTGTGGCGATCATCAACCTATGAATTGACAGCAGTCAGCATAAATGATTGCCTAAAACCGGTAAATAACCATTCGTCATTCTCCATGACAAAGATATGCTTTCCAATAGCAAGCCCTGCCATCATTAGGGTGCTCAACCCAAAACCCCTGGTGTATTTATCCTCTCACTAGTCAATTTAAGACCTGTTTGATGCCAGCCAGTGAAAGTATAACGACCATTTCTGATCTCCAAGTATGTCAATACTATTGGCCTGAGTGACTTAGGAAAAGCAAGTTTATTTGTCTAGCGCATTACACACACAACGGTAATGCAAACGTTGCACACGCATTAACAGCAGAAATAAGAGATAAACATGCACCATAAAGTGAAAGGAATACTAATCAACATTGTCCTTTGATAATATTGATGAAAGGTCGGTGAAATGATTGTATCTTAATTTGACACCTTATAGTAAATTCAAGATTTGAAGCCACTAAAGTTGATTGTATTTTCCTTAAAAATGTCAGCCCTCATTTGTACTAATTTGTCCATTATTGTCATACACATAATCATTTTATTTACATAACAAACTTTCTCATATTAAGATAAGCGACCTTTAGTTTAATCATTCATGATCTGTGTGAATATGTTTTATAGAAGAATTACATTTCAAAGTGGTCCTTTCTTACAGGCAGTAAATTATATATATTTTTTAAATGTTTACTCCTGAATGAATAATGTAAAGTTTTTCATCTTTGCAAATATGGATAGGTTTGTTGATGAATTTGAATTTCATTCCTGTGACAATCTTGAAATAAACATCATGATCATCATCCACATTAGTCAAATGCTTTGCTTAGCGCACCCAAGGTCCAGACAGTGCGTCTGAACCTTTTAACATGAAAGTGCCATCCTGCTAACTTGCTTTCTAATTGGCTTGAACACGTATTTTAGCTAACCCCAACTGCTTAGTAGTGTGGTGAATCCCCTTAGATTAAATATACAGTTTTAAAAATATATATTTGTGCATTTAATACATAACAATCTCGGTCGGTACATAACAGAAATCCCTCTATAGCTAATGGAAGATTTTAATTTCGTTTTTTTTCCAAGATTGTGTATTATGCTCACTCATTGTATATGTGGAGGTGGTTTTGAAGTTTGTGGTTGTTTTTTTTTATATTTTTGTTTCTAACAAAGTCTAATTTCAAGGGCATCAGAAAGAGGAAATGTGCTGGAATTGACTATGATTCCAGAAGTGTCACACAATTATTCCGGAATGATTATGCAAGGCTATAGAAACAAAGCTGGAGCATTCAAGGAATTTGTTCGTCTTGCTAACGATGGAAGACTGGATTTCTTTAGGTCAATTCTCCTTGTCAATTGCTCTCTATTTTGAGGGTTTTCAGTTCTTTCCTTTTCAACATTATACACTGCGTCAACATGAACCACTGTTGAGTAAATTAATGGCAAGCAGATGGAATGAAATCTCACCCAGCCCATTGATCTGATCATTTACAATGGACAGAACTTTGGCAATTCAGTGAACTTGGGCACAGGCAATCATATATCAGGCATTACTTAGCAAATTGATCTGGCAAGAAGCTCATCTCTTATCTTTATCCCTAGAAATGAATAGCAGAAAAAATTGTTGACTGGTTATTATATTTTAGATCATTAGGAGAAAGCAAGATATGAAGAGAACGTTTACTGCACCTACGGTAATGGCACATAGTTGTACAGTTGGTAGCCAGAGGCTAGACTAGGAACTGAATGCAAGCTTGCATGAGATGTTTTAGTTAAAGATGAGGCCTCAAGCTCCTTTCGTGCACACACACACAGAATTGCATTCAAAGTGAATTTTTGCCTTTAAAAAGCATTTTCCCTACCAGGCCTATAACCTAAAAACATACATACTAACCTCAACCTAACCCAAACATTAACCTTACAACAATTACATAACTTTTATGTTCAAACTTAAAATCTAACAAAAAAAATTAACCCGTAATACCTGAACCTATAGTCCTTGTAATTCTTAACCTAAAAATGGTATTCTCTTTTCCCTTCACTTTACGTCATGTAAATCTCTATAAACGGGCTCTCACTTGCATAGCAATTGGAGTGCTTGCACTAAGATACACACACGAGACGTGTACACATTCACACATGCAAACACATGAGCTACAAAAAACAAACACACGCATGAACACTGCACACAAAGACAATCCCTCTCCAACACAGCCACCACCGTATATCCTCCAGACACTCGCATAGAGCCTTTCCAGAGTGGGAGAGGCACTGCCCCATTGCCACCCAGCCAAAGGTCGCAATTCCCAGTGATGATGTGTCAGCATGACAGGAGGCCTTAAATACTGGCTCCCTCCCGGCTCAACACCCCATGTCCCTCACCCCTTTGTCCCTCACCCCTCCGTCCCTCACCCCTCCGTCCCTCACCACCGTGTCCCTCACCCCTTGTCCCCCACCCCTCTGGCCCTCACCTCTCGTCCCCTACCCCTCCGTCCCTCTCCCCTCGTCCCTCACCCCTCGTCCCTCACTGACCATCTCTCCCTCTCTAACTTCTCTGTAACTCTATCCCCCCGTCCAGTAACAGCTGGGACGAGGCAGGGCACACTTTGCTTCCTTTTTTCTTTTTTCTTTTGATCAATCTTTCCTTTTTGGTCCAGAGGCAATATACCGTTATAGCCAGGGTCAGCAAGCTCCAATACGCCAGCTGGAAGTTAGGGATCCATTTTGTTTCCCCCACTTCTTTGCGGTCTGGTCAGTGTAGATGAACAAAGAGAGATCAGAACTGGAGCTTTTACGTTAGACTTTTGCAGAACAAGAGGTAAGAAAGCTGAGGGTTCAGAATTAGCCTGTTAAGATGCAGTCATAGTAAACAGAAGACTATTTTGACGTGGGATGACATGATCAGGGTTTTCCACATTAGACTCTTGCAATATAGTCGTACTGAAAGCAGCTCGTTCTGCGCTTGACTACTGAGATGAAGACATCTGACTTTGAACATGCTTGTTCTCTGCTTTCGCTGACAGGTTTAGAGGCTTCATGGAGCGACTGTAGAAAAGTAGACTCAAAACCATTCGAAGGTCACAGATTTATTCAGGCACATATATGCAAACAGTAGTGTAGGCCGTTCATTGATTGGCGAATATATAGCATGTAGTGTCTATACGTAGGCAAGAATTTGGCTTATCCATCACCTCTGTGAAGCACCACCAGCTATCTCATGTTTTCATTCTTTATCTACTTCAAAGAGATTGATTTTGAATACAACCAGTGTTTTTGGGCTGGATTGTGCTAATGCTGTCGTCTTGTTTCTGTCTTAATGCTTCTAGAGGTTGTTAAGGAGGGTGAGTAATGTGTTCTCAACATTTCTGTCGTCAATCAAGGAATCTTCTGTTGATATCTTGATTGATATCAAAAGAGTCTTAGAGGATTTCTTTGACACACACACCCCTTCCGGGTTTCACGACATTTCCTCGTCCGTGGTACCGCAACCTGATGTGTCTCATCTGTTAACTAAACGGAAAGCCTGTCTAACCCACGTGGACGTGGCACAGCATGACCCCTTGGGATAACGTCTTTTGGAATCGTCTCTCGTCGGTTGTTTGTCACCGTCACCGCGGTTGCGTTCGTCCATCTTTCCCCATCGAAGGAGTCGTGCAGCTCAGCTCAATAATCTGAAGCCATGTCCTCCCCTCATGTCCGTCCCCGGGCCTCTGTACCTACTTAAGAGACCTCGATATGCGATAGTCTAAATGGCCTCGTCTCATTCCCCGACCCTCTCCGAGGTGGGAGGAGACGAGGGGAGGATTCTAGGTTAGACTGTTGAGATGGTGCCCCTCAGCCTCTTGGCTCCTCCTGTGGTTTCCCTCCCTCCTTCATGTCATTCTCCCCCCCACCCCCCACCCGCAGGCAGCCCAGGGGGGCGGACACCGGACCCTGCTCTACGGTCACGCCATTCTCCTGCGCCACTCCTTCAGCGGAATGGTGAGAATGCTCAGGGGTTGTGTCAGAAATGACCCTCTCCTCCCTACACAGTGCACTACATTCTATGGGGCCCGGCTCAAAAGTGGTCAACTATATGAAGCTAATAGGGGGTCATTTAAGGAGCACATTGTATCAGCTACACTAACATTATACTCCAGGGTATCTCCAGTATCCAAAGGAGCTCCAATGACTGGTTAGCAGCATCTTTGAGAGCTTTACCAGCACCAGAGCTGTATTATTTATGGATATTAGTCCAAAGTGTTGTATTAAAATGTCAGCAGGCCTCACTGTGACTCCACGTCATACACGAAACACCGCAGAAGTCTAAAGTAGGTTGGAACTTAACGGTGCCAGTGGCTTGAGGTTTGATGCTACAAACAGGTTATTCTTCAAATGTAGTTTTTCTTGTCTTGTTCTTTTTACATTTTGTTTTTGTATCGTTGTTCATTTTAACAGTACCTGACCTGTCTGAAAACGTCAAGATCGTTGACGGACAAACTGTCGTTTGACGTGGGATTACAAGAAGATTCAATAGGTAACAAGCTTGCTAACATGCACGTATGATTGCTTCCTGTAGCTGCATTTAACAGTGTGACAACCTCCTGTAACTACAGCTGACTATATGATCCCCTTCTGTATCAACATCATCCTGTATCAACAATTTGATAACCTCCGGTAAATACCTACGACGATATAACCACTTCCTGAATAGTCGCTGTAGATCCACAACCCGGTATGTGTTCCAAATGGCCACCTATTTCCTAGTGCACTGCGGCCGAGTGCACTACAGAGGGATTGCCAAGCTTGCGGCCTTATGCAGACGCTCTTATGTTGGTGACAACGTGACATTTGAACTGCAACAAGGCAGAGCCATTTATCAACCAGGATGTGATACTTATAGTCGCTGTGCCTCCTCGTCAGGCCGAAAGGCTTCCGTATAAATAGTTGACCTTGCGGCTGAGGGTGGGCCCGCAGACCAAGTCACTGCCCACATGTACCACTGCAGCATGGGTTCAAATCCGCCGCGGGGCTCTTTTCGTGAATACCCTACCCAGTCTCACCCCACTGTCTCCATCAATAAAGCACACATCCCTAAATATCAACTTCGTGAGGCCTGGACGCAGCCGAAGGGACCGAGTGGAAATTCAAATGCTACAAACTGCGAGCTTGTTTTGTGATCTCCCGTCAGTCTGGTGGGTCACTGGTTCCTGTTTGGGGTTCCTGGGTGTGGTTCTGTGGTGATTGCTGGAGTTGCCTCATGGCTGATCACCCCCCCCCCCCC
>JACXGK010002133.1:0-15029 GCA_016801125.1 Novumbra hubbsi | reverse complement strand
TGTCCCAATGTCAGTGACAGATTTCTGTTAGATTTCATTCATGCCAACAGCCTGTGAAGTTGGTATTGTTGAGACGCCATTGCTTTTAGATCTCTTCCACTTCTGTTGGACGACCTGGTTATGAGAAGTCTGATCCTGTGCTCGTGCCCTAACAGGGGAGTCGTGTTGGTGGACCATCCACCCCGCATCCAAGCAGAGGTCAGAGGGAGAGAAGGTCCGGATCGGAGATGACCTCATCCTGGTCAGCGTGTCCACGGAGAGATACCTTGTGAGTATTAATCAGTTAGTCCGTCTGACATTTCTCCGGTCAGATTCCTAAATCCAACTATAATTGTTACCCTTGCGAACTGCTTACTGCAGCTCATCTGACATGTCTAATCCTAGCCATTCACAACCATATTTCATATATGTAGAGAGGCCTACTGGCTTGCAACACTTCATCTTAACAAAGCTAACCATTCTGAGGAGAAAAAACTTGCTGATCTTGCTTATAAATGCTCTCCGGTCTGGCAACCAATCACATTTCTGTCTCTTCAGTTTAGCTAAAGCCTAAACCGATCATCAGCCGGCAATATATAGTTTCAACCCCCCCACTGAAAATTGTAATATTATCTTGCTTGCTTTTTGGTTCAGCACTTTTGTTTTGGGTTGGATGACCATTGATCTGACTGTGCTTCTATTCACTGACTTAAAAAAAAAGAGATTCCCATCTTATTTTTCTGTCAGTGTGTCCCGTTTGTTTCTCTGTTTGCTCAAAAGCCTCTGCTAAGCCAAATCATTTCCGTGCCAAGAAACGCAGACGCTTCTGCCTGATTCCAGTTACGTTCCACCAGGGAACAGATTGAAAGGACAAGTGAGAAAGGGAAATGGGCTGTGTTTTGGGGGATTATGTGCCTCTGTGACTACGCTGCCATGACTGACTGAACAGCCTGGAAGGAAACCCTGGTCCCACATCCGCTTGTGTGAGACTAGAGGGCGAGGGAGTCCTCGGCAACTCGGATCATCGCACAGTAATCCTCCTTGCGTGACTCCCCCCTTAAAATAGTCCTGTTAAAACTTTAATATTTTTGGGATGTTGCTCCGGAGCCTGAACGTCCCCTGGACCCAAGTCAACCTCGACCGGGACAAAGAATTCTGAGGGAGAGCTTAAACCGGCTGGATCTGTAATGAAAATCTGCTAAAGAACCGTTCTTATTTCCTGGTTCCTATTTATGGATGGCATCGATCTGGTGAATGAGCTGACACAAAACCGACTCTCCTCTACACTGGGAGGCGCTGCCAAGCTTAATTAACTTCCTGAAGGAGAGAGAGGAAAGATGGAGAGATGGAGAACAAGGAGAGCATGTCAGAAAGAAAAAGAGAAGGAGTAAGAGAGAAATGGAAAGGAGGAAATATGGAGAGGGAGTTAGAGAGGAGGTGTGGAACATGAAAGAAAGACTCACGCCTTTAGGGTACGAATTTCCCAATCAAAACCGGCCTTAACTGGTTGTGCCCTGATTTCCACCAAGGGGAAATATTCCCCTGGTTGAACCCTGAAAACGCTAGGTTGTTCATCAACAATGAAATGAGCATTACACATAAAGGCGAAATCATTATTGTTGGGATATCATCCGCTGTCTGTCTTTGAGTCGTGGTCCTTGGTAATGCGGAGGACAAAGGAATATGAAAACCTTGTTGTTTTCATGCCATTTCATGCTGAACTCAAAATATGAGAGACATTTTATTTTAGGTAGAATTGTTACCATACATCTTCTCTCTATGCAGAGAGTGCACAGTCCACACATGTGAATGCTCCTCTTCAGCTTTCTTTCTCTCTCACACACACACACACACACACACTCTTCTAACCCCGTGCTGTGTGCCCTCTATCTCAGCACCTATCCATCTCCAACGGTAGTTTCCAGGTGGATGCCTCGTTCATGCAGACTCTGTGGAACGTCCAGCCCACCTGCTCTGGAAGCAACGTGGCTGTCGGCAAGTAGACTGTATATACTAGGACTGTTACGTTTGACGCAACTCTGTGTCACACATCCCTGTGTAACCAGTGTGTCCATTACATCTAGACACAAAAACAGATCAGTGAATCGACCAGAATATGTACGGTATGGCGTGACCAGACTTCCAAAAGAACAACTTTTGATCTTAGAATCTTGTGTTTGTCCTATAGGGTTCCTGTGTGGTGGTCATGTGATGCGTCTCTGTCACGGACATGATGAGAGTCTGACCATACCTGGATCAAAGGCTAGTGAGATGGAGCAAAGGTTGGCACACACACACACACTCACCTCAGACCTGTAATAGGAGGCAGAGATTAGAAGGGGATACACGGTACATCAGCCTTGCACATGAGCAGTTCAGCACCACGTTTAAGACAGCTTTACAGTAAATGAGCTTTAGCCTGCAAACATGACCGCGACATGGCCTACAGGTGAGACCGGAGGTTTCTGTAGGAAAAGCAGTTTCTGCGTGTCTTCGATGCAACAGATTCAGGCCTGCTGCGGCCATTTTACTGTAGGTTTGGTTCTCTATTCTTGTTTTTCTTACTGGAGATATAGTGGTGTTGGGATGACACGGATTCCCTTTGTGTCATTGTTGGATTGGTTTGTCTAAGGATGCAGCTCTCTCACACTTTGAGAGCAGGGTTGAGAAAGCTGAGGCCTACGTCAACGCATGCCGAGAGCTACGTCAACGCATGCCGAGATCTACGTCACCTTGACCCTCGCTCACTGAGGCGCTAGACTCCGAACTTTAATGGTGGAATAAAGGAAATACATGGGTGACAGTAACATAACTGGCATACTGTGTTCACTGAATGTGAAGCATTTCAGTTGCAGTTTCCTTTTCCATGCCAAGACAACGAAATAGCAGCCTGTGGGTTTACTGCACATGCAAAGTCACCGTTAGAGCTGTTTTAAACAGCTTTTAATTAACCGCAATCACTGTTCACTCTGTTGAATTAATGAGAAAGGAATGTGATTAAAATCCTATTGCTCAATTGTTCCTGCTAATGCTTATCTGCCTTTCACATGGAATGTTATTAATATCACTGATTAAATTGTCAGTTCCCATTCATGAAAATAACACCCAGGAAAGACTCTATCCAATGATTTTATTGTGTTTAACAGTGATACATCTACAGGTTTAACTATCAAAACAAGGCAAGGAGTGTTTCTACAGAGGCTATCTTGAATATGTATGGCTTTTCTTGATCCAGGGGGTTTCTGTAACAAGGAGGTCTTTTTAATATGGAGTGTTGCCCTAATTAGGAGGGTTTCCTTTTGTAAAGAAAGGTTTCTTTAATATTTCCTGTCTTCACTGGGACCCACAGGATAGTGAACTATGAGATGGGAAAAGGAACATCCAGGGCCCGCTCCCTGTGGAGACTGGAACCGCTCAGGATCGGGTGAGACACACACACACACCTTGACCTGTCCTCACCTGCCATTTTACAGGCACTTTCTGTCCACTGCAGACACTGCACTAACTCTCCCAGACAGGTACTTTCAGACACTAATTCTGGTGTCCCAGACCCCAACATGCCTTCAAATTACCCCACAGTGAAGCCACCTGCCCTAAATGTACAATATATCGTGGATGTATTTATAGCGCATTCATTTATTCATCATTCACAGTATATTTTGCATAACCAGGAACACCTACAGCTAAAGGCCTGTTTGTTCCCCCCGAAACCATGGGGAACAAACACAGACACGGAATTGTCCATTGAAAACAAATAAAAAAGGGACGAAGGGCACAGAACATCACACTGTGAGCGGGTGACATTTTGTTCAGACTGGTTCTGGGAGTTTGTTTCACTGCAGACGCACATCCTGCTGCTAGACCTATTATCTCAGGGCTAATCTGACAGTTTCTCCAGTAATTAGATGTTACTCCTCCTGTGATAGCCATGTAACGTGATAGCCATGTAACATGATAGCCATGTACCGTGATAGCCATGTAATGTGATAGCCATGCAAAGTGATAACCATGTAACGTGATAGCCATGTAACGTGATAGCCATGTAAAGCAATAGCCATGTTACGTGATAGCCATGTAACGTGATAGTCATGTAAAGTGATAGCCATGTAACGTAATAGCCATGTAACGTGATAGCCATGTATCGTGATAGCCATGTTATGTGATAGCCATGTAACGTGATAGCCATGTAAAGCGATAGCCATGTTACGTGATAACCCTGTAAAGTGATAGCCATGTATCGTGATAGCCATGTTACGTGATAGCCATGTATTGTGATAGCCATGTTACGTGATAGCCATGTAACGTGATAGCCATGTAAAGCGATAGCCATGTTACGTGATAACCATGTAAAGTGATAGCCATGTAACGTATAATATACAGTAGTCAATTCCTGTTTCCTCAATGTTCCTACGGAAGATATTTTGAAACAGTTTAATTCAGCCTCCCAAAAACACAGTGTCAAAATGCTGAAGGTAGAGTTCCTTGTCTAGAAGCAGGTTTTCAGGTGGTTAGTGTCAACATTTCTTGGCAGAGACCCAGCAGAGGTTTCTTTGGGAAGATATGTCAGTGATTGACTGACTGTTCTTGCCCTCAGCTGGAGCGGAAGCCACATTCGTTACGGGCAGGCCTTCCGTCTACGCCACCTGTCCACTGGGCACTACCTGGCACGCACCGAGGACCACGGCCTGGTTCTGCAAGACAGGGACAAGTCCGACACCAAGTCCACCGCTTTCTGCTTCAGGGCCACCAAGGTCTGCATGAGTATACTGTCAAAACATATTATCATTTTTATTCGTTTATATATACTTATTATATTTTCAACGGCCTTCCTGTGTGTTTTGTAACATACCCCATATGCGTCTTCAAAAGAAGGTGCACTGGAGTATGTCTAAGATGAAATCATGGCTTTTTATTGAGAAAAAGCTGTAATGAATCAGGAGAAGGTCAGAGCCCGATATGGCTACAAATAGGATTTGTAATTGTACTTGTAAAAAGTTCATCTTCGTGTCCTGACACAACTACTAGCGGTTTCATTGTGGTCAGGAAGGCTAAAATGCCATTACACATGTGCAATACTCTTCCAACAACAGTCCAAAGGTTTTGAATCCTATCACATAAGGGAACTCTTAAAATGCATTGATATTCTCTGGCGAAGACTTGCTGCAGCTAAAGTGTGCTGGGAAAGATGTGAAAATCTGAGGGATACAGATTTCTTACATTACATACATGATTTATGGTCTCATTGTGATTCAGTAATATAATAACATAACAGATATAATAAACGAAGAAATGGGGAATGGCTAATACTTGTCTCCTACATCTTTAGTTTTCTAGAGATAAATGTCCATAATTAAAGAGATGTGTTGCTGGTTATTACAGGCACACAAAAACATGCATGAACACGTTTACGAATTTGTATGTGTGCTGATACACATAGACTCTCTCTTTCTCCACTTTCTTCCTCTCCTCCTTCTCTCTCTGTTTCTCCCCCTTCTCCCCCTTCTTTCTCTCCTTCTCCCCCTTCTCTTTGTCCCTCTTCTCTCTATTTCTCCCCCTTCTCTAAATCTTTCTCCCCCTTATCTCTCTCTCTCCTCTCTTTCCCCCCTCTCTCTCCTCCCTTTCCATCCCTGTGGCCACCCAGACATGTGCTTTTTAATTCAGAAGGTCACAGGTAACCGTTGTATTTCTCGGGGGGTCTTTTCTGTTTCCCTGACCTGCTGTCGGCCGCGGGATCAAAGAGCTATGAACGGGTTTCTGTGTGTGTAGGTGTGTGTGAGTGGGTTTGACCCTACACCTGCTCTTACTGTTTCTGAGTAGAGTTAGGAACAGGCCCTGTATGAGCGCTCCTCATTTCCTGTATGTGTGTGTCCCGCAGGAGAAGATCGAGGCTGGCACGAAGAACCGGGACATGGAAGGCATGGGCGTGGCGGAGATCAAGTACGGCGACTCCATGTGCTTCGTGATGCACGTGGCCACGGGGCTGTGGCTGTCTTACCAGGCGCCCGACGCCAAAGCCTCGCGCATAGGACCCCTGAAGAGAAGGGTGAGCCGCCGCCGTTCCCTCGCGGAACCCGGAGGAACCAGGCGGAACTCTGGAACCTCGTTTAGTCCAGCAACATCTCATGCCCGCACGATGATTTTAGAGGGGGGAGCCATCTCCCTTCAATGCCTCTGTGTTGAAATCATAACTCAATAAGGGCTGACTAGTTCTACGTATTTACTAAATGCGCGTACGTAATTGTAAATGCATTCCTAGTAAGTCTGGTAGGCAGAACACATACATACATCACTATGATATTGGTGCAGGACTAATAGTGGTCATAAGAAGACACACTGGTAGTAATGGCCTGTTCAACCGGGGACATCAAACAGCAGAGCGCTGGCAACAGAACCCAGAAGGAGGGGACTTAATCAGATCATTAAAGGAAGGTTTCCCACTGTTATTCGATCCGGCTGGCATGTTGTCAAGGCAATCTGGCCCCTGAGCAGAGGTGGCGCTTATTGTCGCTGGACGCCATCCCAAGAAAAGAAAGGGTTTTGCATTCCACTGAGATTGAGAGAGAGAGGGTGGTGGAGGAGGAAGTAGAAAGGGAGGAGAGAGGGGGAGCACTTGGGAGGAGATGGAGGGGGAAGAAGACAAGGGGGAGGAGTTGATCCCCCCCGTCAGAAAGCTCTGTCACTAGTTGTCACCTCCTCCTCTCATTATCACACTGAAGTGTCCTGACCAATCCCAGGGGTCACAGACCCCCCTGCCAACACGTCTCAGACACCCAACGTCCCTGCTGATTGGCTAGGGACTTGTTTACCCGGTTCGATACGAACAAATCCACCGCTACATATTTGTTCTGGCTCTGAGGACGGCTGCGGTTTGCCTGCGTCGCCTGTCTTTGCTGTGCTTACGATAATGTGTGTGTGTGTGTGTGTGTGTGTGCCGCAGGCCTGCCTGCACGCCGAGGGACACATGGATGATGGTCTGACCCTGCAGCGCTGTCAACACGAGGAGGCCCGGGCGGTGCGCATCATCAGGAACACCACAGTGCTCTTCAGCCAGTTCATCCGGTAAGGCCCGTTTCCCATCCTGTAAGGCCCGTTTCCCATCCTGTAAGGCCCGTTTCCCATCCTGTAAGGCCCGTTTCCCATCCTGTAAGGCCTGTTTACCATCCTGTAAGGCCCGTTTCCCATCCTGTAAGGCCCGTTTCCCATCCTGTTAGGCCCGTTTCCCATCCTGTTAGGCCCGTTTCCCATCCTGTAAGGCCCGTTTCCCATCCTGTTAGGCCCGTTTCCCATCCTGTAAGGCCCGTTTCCCATCCTGTAAGGCCCGTTTCCCATCCTGTAAGGCCCATTTCCCATCCTGTAAGGCCCGTTTACCACCCGGTGAGACACGGGGATCCCTCAGCAGGCCTCCCTCCATCCTCACTGTCATGTGGCCACCCACCTCCTCACCGCCTCTTTACTTCTCCCTCTTCCCTTCCAGGGGTCTGGACAGTATCGCAGGGGACAAAAATGTGGAGGTGTCTCTACCTGATTTCGATGAGGTGTTACAGACGCTGGATGATTTGATCGAGTACTTCAAACAGCCCGACGCGGAGCTGGAACACGAAGAGAAACAGACCCTGCTGAGATCTCTTATCAAGCGACAGGACCTATTCAAAGAGGAGGTGAGCTCCCGGGACTCCCGATCTCAGGTTTAATCAGGAGCTACACAGTGTGCCCTGCTTTGTAGCTGTGGTCCATATTTCCATTACTCAGCGGATCCAAGATTTTATTCGAAAATACACAGGCTTTAAGCGAGCGGTCTGGAATAAACCTCCTCTTTTTCTGTTAGTGTGTTACATCCTATTTTTCAATGTGGGATTCATTTTAGGATTTGAATGAAATCAATACACCGTCAAAACAGATGTTATGCGGTCTGAAATCCATGCATGCATTATTTAGCAAATATAATTGTTGCGCAAATGTATTTTATTTTTGTACGGGATCCTTAAACCCACCCAGTAGACATCTCTGTCCATGTAGGACAGCCCTTCTTTAGGAACACGGGCCCCTGTTAATGTTTCTTCGTGGCACACCATTCCCTACTGCCTGACTTCCCGATAGCATGGAGAGCCTGTGGATAGGGTGCCGTTTGAGCCGTGGGGCCTGTCTGACCGACTCACCGTGTCCCGTTGTTATGCAGGGTATGTTGACGTTGCTGGTGAAGTGTATCGACCGTCTGAACCTGTACAACAGCGCCGCCCACTTTGGGGAACACGCTGGAGAGGAGGCTGGGGCAGCCTGGAAGAACATCCTCAACCTGCTCTATGAGCTCCTAGGTAACACACACACACGCGCACGCACAAACTCAAACACAAACATGCATCTACACACACACACGCACCTTCAGGTGCCGCATTTAGAGGGCAGAGCTGATGCCAGAAGAACATGTGTGGTCAGTCACAGGGAGGGAGGGAGGGAGGCAGAGGCTGTCATGTCCTTTAGACTGTCAGACCTGTCAGTCACAGGGAGGGAGGGAGGCAGAGGCTGTCATGTCTTATAGGCTGTCAGACCTGTCAGGCACAGGGAGGGAGGGAGGCTGAGGCTGTCATGTCTTATAGGCTGTCAGACCTGTCAGTCACAGGGAGGGAGGCAGAGGGGGAGATATCATGGCTTATTCCATCCCATTAAAAAAAGAGTATGTACTGCAGGTGAGAAGACTCCATTGGCTCCAATGTGAACCAAATGGAAACGTGGCTGTTGAGGAGGCCTGTTTAGCACCACGTGCTGAATGTGTGTAGGCTCAAATAAGCGACGTTGTCTGGATGGCGGCATATGTTGCTTCCAAACCCAGTGTATATTGTTCAGCATCAACGGTGCCTTCACAGAAAGGCAGGTCACCCAGGCCTTGTGCACTAATGCACCTCCTCACCATCATGGATGCTGGTTTTAAACTGTGCGCTGATAAAAAGCCAGATGATCCATCTCCTCTTTAGCCTGGAGGACGAGGAGATCATGATTCACCAAAAGAATGTCATTATCATTTGGATTTGTGAGACCAAAGGACTGTTTGCCTCAGTCCGTCTTAAATGAGCTCATGCCCAGAGAAGACAACATTTCTTAATCTTGTTTATGTACGGGTTCTTCTTTGCATGGTAGAGTTTTACCTTGCATTGTTGGATGCAGAGACTAACAACAACAAGAAACAATAACATTCTTCAAATTCAGCATTTGATATGTTGTCTTTGTTGTAGTGTTTACTATTGAATATAGGGTTTAATGGATTTGCACATCATTGCATTACACAGGATCCCAATGGTTTTGGAGACAGGGTTGTACATTTAAGTCCTTTACCGGACAGTCCTATTCATTTCAACAGGCTTTTTGTAGTGTCCTCCTGTAGGAGCAGAATGGGCAGCCATGGTGTTAAACGTCATACAGTATCACCTGAGCTATCCTGGGCAGGGGAGGGCTATGTGGTGGGAGGCATTAGGTCAAACAGACAGGCCAAATGACAGGGCTATTGACAGACCATCTGACAAGCCCGCGGACTGGCCTAAGGACAGGGTTTCTGATTGGCCAACTGACAGCCCGTCTGTACTGTTGTGTTATGCCTCGCCCCAGGTCTCCTTTAGTGTCCGTGTGTGTGCATGTCTGCATCGCCCTTTCCTTCTCCTCACCCCTCCTTGGGCATTTCAGGTTTTACCGTGGAAAAGGATTATATAAAAAAAACATATTCATTTACACATGCATGCGTATACATTTTCAAAATGTATAACGACTCATGAGATGTTGGATTTCAGGTCATGTAGCTTAATAATGTCTTTCTCCAGCCTCTCTGATCAAAGGCAACAGGAACAACTGCACACAGTTCTCAAAGAACCTGGACTGGCTGGTCAGCAAGCTGGAGAGACTGGAGTCCTCGTCAGGTACTCTACTCAGGGCACACGCGGAGTTAATAAGTAGGTTGTCAAATATTGGTCGAGATTTCAAAAGGATTCATAAAGATTTCATAGACCCTGTAATCCGCAAAGGGCATGCTATAAATATAGTTAATAAATCTTGATAATTTCTTATAATACCTTATATTATGAAAGTTATGTGGTCTTATGTCCCAGAAGTATTGCAGTAAGGGCTTTCCTACATGTCACTGATATCTACTGTATTGTGATTCTACTGTAGGTATTCTGGAGGTGCTTCACTGTATCTTAATCGAGTCTCCTGAAGCTCTGAACATTATCCAGAAGCAACACATCAAGTCCATCATCTCCCTGCTCTACAAACACGGACGCAACCACAAGGTAGGAGACAGCGCTGATTTCATACTGATGTCATGGTATACTCATTCCACATGTTCTGAACTCATTGGCCACTAAAAGTGGGTTGGGAGATGCTTTTAAAAACTCTAAACACACCTTCAGCATTTGAAATACCGTTGCAGCTCCACAGAAAGACAGTTGAGCTGTAAGCGATGGGACTGGGTTCCTTTGTAAGAGGAAGACAGATGTTTTCATTATGAGCAGAGCAGTCCCTTCAATGTCCAGGTTAACAGCCAATTAACAGTAGTTCTGAAAGACACATGACATTGTGTACGACAGGAGACAATGTTACACGCAGTGCTAACTCAACACCAAAAAACATTAGAGCTCCCCTTCCGGGTTCATTGTGTTGGCTGAGTTTGAGGGCCTGTCCGTGTCCTCAATGGCAACCTGTCCCCTATTTGGGGCACTTCTGTTGTCCAGGACCCCTAGGTACTCTTCATACGAAACAGCCATTTGGGACACATACCTTTCAGTCTGGCAAACAGCTGTTGTTGATGCCTGGAACCCTATAGGCTTGTAATGAGGGACATGCGAGACCCTCTGGGGGTTGGCGGCATAGCTTAGCTTACCCACCCGGGGAGACAAAAGTGTTAGGTTGGGATGTCACGGTGTGTGTACGCTAGCCTGGTGATGGGCTCCTGAACTCGCAGGCTGGTAATATCTGTGCAGCTTTTGAGGCTATGTTGTGGGATCATTTGGCTTTGCCGGGCTGTGTGTCGACGCGTTCCTATTGAACACATGATGACGATGGATGTGATGCAAATGATTTCTCTCGCATTCTATCTATATCTATCTCCCCCACTTTATAGATCCTAGATGTCCTGTGTTCTTTGTGTGTTTGTAATGGGGTAGCCGTGAGAGCCAATCAGAACCTCATCTGTGATTACCTGCTTCCTAAGAGAGATCTGCTCCTGCAGACGCGATTGGTCAATGACGTTCAGAGGTAGGAAGTGCCCCACTATAACTCACCATCAAAGATTTTGACAGATTATGTTCTTATAATAACTCTATGGTGTTCTTATTCTAGCTCTATAAAGTTATTATTTTAACTCTATGGTGTTCTTATTCTAACTCTATGGTGTTTTTATTCTAGCTCTATGGAGTTATTATTTTAACTCTATGGTGTTCTTATTCTAACTCTATGGTGTTCTTATTCTAGCTCTATGGAGTTATTATTTTAACTCTTATTCTAACTCAATGGAGTTCTCTGTCTAACTCTAATGATGTTTATGCTAAATACTGTGTCATAAAACCATTTGGCAAGGAAGTGGTCCATAACAACAGGCAATTAGCTATTTGTAATCAGTTCTAACATGAGTTACATTAAACTCAAATTGCAGCCACTACAAATAGTTCTCTTCATTTATCATTGTACCGCTTGTCTCTTTTCCAAATGTAACATTGTGATTAAAAAAATGACAATAAAATCCCTCCTATCCTTAACCTGAGAAGTCAACAAATAAAAGTGGCCCAAGAATGTGACTATTTCCTTGTGTTTGTCTCCTCGGTGTCCAGTATGAGACCCAACATCTTCCTGGGGGTGGCGGAGGGCTCAGCCCAGTACAGGAAGTGGTACTACGAGCTGATGATTGACCAGGTGGACCACTTCGTGACCAGCGAGCCGTCACACCTGCGCGTGGGCTGGGCCAGCTCCAAGGGTTACGCCCCCTACCCTGGGGGTGGGGAGGGCTGGGGGGGCAATGGGGTGGGGGATGACCTGTACTCCTACAGCTTCGATGGACTCCACCTGTGGTCAGGTAGGCTCACGTCTGATCAGCCTGACTGACCCTGACTGACTGACCCTGACTGATGGACCCTGACTGACTGACCCTGACTGACTGACCCTGACTGACGGACCCTAACTGACGGACCCCGACTGACTGACCCTGACTGACTGACCCTGACTGACCGTGACAGACGGACCCTGACTGACGGACCCTGACTGACGGACCCTGACTGACTGACCCTGACTGACTGACCCTGACTGACTAACCCTGACTGACGGACCCTGACTGACTGACCCTGACTGACGGACCCTGACTGACTGACCCTGACTGACGGACCCTGACTGACGGACCCTGACTGACGGACCCTGTTTCTCCGTCCACCAAACAGTCACCTGACCACCGGGCCTCTGACATCCTGAAACTCTCCCCCCACCCCCCAGGGCGTATCCCGCGGGCCGTAGCCTCCGTCAACCAACACCTGTTGAACTCTGACGACGTGGTGAGCTGCTGCCTGGACCTGGGCGCCCCCTCCATCTCCTTCCGGATCAACGGTCAGCCCGTGCAGGGCATGTTTGAAGACTTCAACACCGACGGCTTCTTCTTCCCCGTCGTCAGCTTCTCCGCCGGGGTCAAGTAAGGGTCAAAGCGCGCCCCAACAGACGTGCACCACACACAGTATCTCTGCGGGGGCGTCAAATAGGGGTTGGACTGGGTTCACTTGTTAACTAGAAAAGGGCAGTGATGAGGCATGGGGAGGCCCTTGTTAGAGTCTCCGAGCATCATCTGTTGGCTTGACAGGAAACGACACGGCACGTTACTGCGGGTCACTTCCTGGTTACTCTTCTCAGGGTGCGCTTCCTGTTGGGGGGTCGTCACGGCGACTTCAAGTTCCTACCGCCGGCGGGCTACTCCCCGTGCTACGAGGCCCTGCTGCCCAAGGAGAAGATGAGTGTGGAGGCTGTGAAGGAGTACAAGAGGGACCATGGTGGGGTCAGGGACCTGCTGGGGACCACACATCTCCTCTCCCAGGCCTCCTTCATCCCCACACCTGTTGACACCAGCCAAGTAAGCTACGCCCTGAAACCATTTGACCACAATTAGCTGTACTCAACCTGTCTACCTTGAATTGATCATCCAGTTAGTCACTCACTCCATCAGCCTTTCAATATATCAATTGGTTAGCTAATCAGGTATGACATTAATTGGGTCAAATATCCATTTTATTGTTTTGGGTTGAATTACACTTCGAGCACACCTTGTTACTGCCTGAGCCTTCCCTAATGTGTCCCCAGGTTGTGTTGCCCGCTCACCTGGAGAATGTGCGGGACAGGCTAGCAGAGAACATCCACGAACTGTGGGGAATGAACAAGATCGAACTGGGCTGGTCCTACGGCAAGGTGAGGCCTGTAGCCTCCCGCAGTGTGGCTTCCACTTTGCTAAAATGCTTAAAACAGTTTTAAACAGAAACAGGGAAGAAATATCGGATTCATTAAATTGTAGAAAACACTGGGAGTACAAACAAGCTTCTCCCACTGGTGTACTGTGTACTGTCTGTTTTGGGGATTTACAGACATTTATCTATCGCTGCTGATTCATTTTATTCTCAGACTTTTACAGAAAGAAATATATCTTTCTCAAAAGATTGAGACGTTTAATGCATGTATTGAGTGTCCACAAACTCTTTATGGAGTGGGTAGTGTTTTCTTAGTCCCCCGACGTATTAAATAAACAATGTATGAAATAAGCAAACAACAGTAGGCTACCCTGTCACTGCCTGCTGTAGGCTACCCTGTCACTGCCTGCTGTAGGCTACCCTGTCACTGCCTGCTGTAGGCTACCCTGTCACTGCCTGATGTAGGCTACCCTGTCACTGCCTGCAGTAGGCTACCCTGTCACTGCTTACTGTAGGCTACCCTGTCACTGCTTACTGTAGGCTACCCTGTCACTGCCTGCTGTAGGCTACCCTGTCACTGCCTGCTGTTATTTGACATATTGTCTGAAACAGCACTAGTCTGAACATCCTGCTTGTCTCCAGTTTTTAAATGTTTCTTCAAATAGCCACAGGTGTTTTTTTGGGCTGTTGAGAGTTCAGATGTGAAGAAATATCATGCCAAGACATTGATTTAATCAAAGCATCGTTCAAGGAAGGAATTCTGCTGCACATAAAAGTGAAGCCAATGAAGCTTTAACTAGCTATGGCTGGAAAGAGCACGCGCACAGAAGCGTCTCAATATTTTGCTTTGTTTTACTGGTACAATATGTGCCCTTCAGATATAGGTGTTGATGTAACAGCCTTCAATATCACCGATTACAAAGACATGCAAGGACCTAAATCATTTCCTGAAGTGGCAAACAGTTGTTGGGGGTAGTCTATACGTAAGCTATTTAGTTTGTCATAATCTGTTTTCGTTTTGTGTGTCTGCTTTAGTAGTATCATTATGGTACAGGTGTTTAAAGCTATGAGACACTTGAACAAATGGTACATTTAGTTAGACGTCACCTCAGTCTTGGGTTGAATTGTAATGAACAGACATGGATGGATTAAACATGCCGTCATCTCATCTGGACCCATTTCACAGTGAAAATATATTCTTCTGCATTTGTCTCATCTTTCTAATCCTTTTCAGACTTAGAGACAACGGATGATAACTGAGAGATACTGTTTTGTGAGTGACTGTAGATGTGGTGATTTTCAGATACTAAATACGCACTTATTTAGGAGACAGTTATTGCTCTTTTCTCCATTCCCCCTAATTTTCTCTTCATCCATCCCTCCCCCCTCCATTCCCCCCTCTCATTTTCTCTTCATCCATCCATCCCACTCCCTCTCATTTTCTCTTCATCCATCCATCCATCCATCCCTCCCCACTCCATTCCCCCCTCTCATTTTCTCTTCATCTATCCCTCCCCCTCTAATTTTCTCTTCATCCATCCATCCATCCATCCATCCCTCCCCACTCCATTCCCCCCTCTCATCTTCTCTTCATCCATCCCTCCCCCTCTGATTTTCTCTTCATCCATCCCTCCC
>JACXGK010002132.1:45843-58800 GCA_016801125.1 Novumbra hubbsi | reverse complement strand
CCCTGGGGGGACAGGTGGTGTTCTAATTGTCCACTAGGAACCCATGCACCCATTAAATAAGTCTTCTTCATCCCACACATGTTTAATTGCTAGGCAACCAGCTGGACTCCCCCAAGTCCATTTATTCTGTGTGGTGCGTGTGTGGTCTTTTGAATGCTGGTTCACAGAAGGAAATATATGCCGGTGCAGTGGATCTGTTTCCATTCCCAGTTAAGTTCATCAACAGTAGCCTATTAACGGGCACACCGTCGAGAATGGTAGTGGTAGGACTACAAAACTATAATGACTGTGTGACCCCCCAACCTATATATTAACATGCTTACTGTCTCAAAACTATAAATGTTCCCTCCTCTGTGTGGTCAGGACGTCTTTCAGTTCGTTTGCTCACAGTTGGACGAAAAACAAAAGATTATTTCCACAGGGGCCAGTATGGAAATGTGTGCTCGCTTCTGCAAGTCGCCGTGGATTAATGATTTGCCTAAAGTACATAAAGGCTAATGTCTTCAAGAAAGGTTTATGTGTCCAAATGTTCAGGCGGTCCCAGACACGGAGGACAGTTGGTTTCTACACACACATGTAATGGAGAGACAAAACGAAACCACCGTGAGCCAGACAAGGAGGACAGTTGGTTTCTACACACATGTAATGGAGAGACAAAACGAAACCACCGTGAGCCAGACAAGGAGGACAGTTGGTTTCTACACACACATGTAATGGAGAGACAAAACGAAACCAACCTGAGCCAGACAAGGAGATGTTAAGAGTCGGAGACTTGGAATCTGTGGCATCAGGAGGAGATGGGGGCTGTAACTATGGAGATCAAAGCAAAGCCGGATAAACGCCAGCAGGCGTGCGTCCTATGCGAGAGCACTGTGCCTAAGTTAGGCATGCCAATTAATCGATCAATCAAGTGCATTTATAAAGCCCTTGTTACATCAGCAGGTGCAGAGCCAATCGCAGGCGACGTATTGAAGTGCTGTTTCGTGTCACAAGAGGGGGAGGTCCTTGATGAAAATACGCAGAGGCGTGTGACGCAAGTCATTGCAAACCCATGGGGGGCAGTGTAGTCCCTTAGTACCTGAGCTTCACTCAGGAAGCAACACATAACGTGGCTTTGTTTCCATTGACAACCCAATACCATCTCGATGAGTTTTTTTGGGCTTGTTGTGAATTCGCCGAAACCTTTTACACATAGGGCAATTGTTTTTTTTTGCCCTCATCGATTTCTCTCCGATTCCATATTAAGATGTCTCTTGCTTACGACTTTCCCGTGCCGTGACTAGTCTGCCGTGGCCCATTGTGAACGGGACCAGCGTAGCTCTGCAGCAAACCCGGCCTGCACCCACGTTTACAGACCTATGTTCATTGAGGATAACGAAAGCGCCTCAGACAGAATCGTCGTTCTGTTGGAGACAAATCACTTGGAATGGCGAACTGTCACCATGGCAGAGGTGACGCTACCGGACTGACGGGCTAAAACCAAGACGCCTCTGGGAAAAGACGAGGTCAGGCCGCCCGGATTTAACAAACCTCACAAGGTAGAAGATGCCATGCTTGGCTGGTGCCAGGAGTGTGTTTCACTGCCATCCTCCGTGTGAAGGATTGTCATGCAAATTGATAGCTGAACACACTGTGGAAATGTGCTAATTACGTGTTGGCGACTTGTAAACAGATGTAACAGTCCGGAGTCAATGGGACGTCATTTAAACAACGATGTTTATACACCCTCTACCCACACGTCATGAGTGTAACGACACATGGTCACGCCCCTACCATTACCATGGGCATTAGTATGCAAATACGTGCACATGATTGCTGGATGGTGCGACATCAGCCTTGGATCGTCACTTTTCTTTTTCCATACATTGTAAACGCTGAGCTAGATTTTCAGCTTCAGGAATTAGCATGTTAACAGCTTCGCCAACGTGGTAAACTGTGTCAACTCAACCTGAAAACATGTAGGGCACAAGTCAGAGGGATAGATAGAGGGATATAGAGGGATATAGAGCCATCGTGAGAGACAGAGAGGAAGAGAGGTGCACCGGGAACAGGAAGTGCATTAGATACTGCCTCAAGCTTCATCTCACCTCTGGCAAGATGCTCAAGTTATATACGGTCCTCTATGCCTCTAAACCTATGTGGACCTAAGGGTTTCTAAGGGTTTCTCCTACATGTTTCCACTTGTTAAGAAGTACTGTCTAGTTGCTTCCTGCCCAATGAAGATATGGAGGAAAGAGCCCTGATGATTGTGGCTTTTCACACTCGCACATATCACCCTGTTGTTCACACAATGAGACAAATTATATATTTGAAGATAATGGGTGAGAAATGACCATGATAATTACCATTAACATTGCCATTACCTTACATTACATTGCCAGTACCGCACATGGGTTCACAGGCAATAACGTAACCTCATTTCTATTCCTGTTGCTGATTTCGGTGGCAACTACACATGCTAATGGCACACTTGCCTCGTAATGACTTGCTCATCTCGGTCAAATTAGGAGAACATGGTCCACAGCCTTCAAGTCCTTCCCTTATGGTAATTTCTCTGTCAAAATATTTCATGAAGACACTGAGCATGAATTTGCACGCTAAATGGGTTTTAAGAGGTTTCCCCCCAAATTAAGCTTGAATGCTCTCTCCTCCTCCTGGGCCTACATTAACAGCATATTAAGTGCCTGCTAATTAGTGAACAGTTGGAAATGTGGAAATAGAACGATTACTGAAATCCTGTAGTTGGAATTTAGTGGGAGAAGAATATGGGTTATATGGCGACCAGATACTAAAGCAGGGAGACATCTCCCTTGTCCTTTCTGTGAAAGCTTTATTTCCGACCCATTAATGAAACAGTTGGATCCAGTAAAGGAAGAAAGACACTGTAAGAAGAAGCATGCTAGGATCTGAACCACAGTCTCTGTTAAGGAGCATCATTCTTTGGTGACCGAGAGAATGCACAGTCCGAGCCACAGCTCCATTGTACTGCTACATTTCATTGCAGAGTTTGCAACAATTCAGTGCTGTAGCGCTTACAGATTTCATCAGAACCACAGAGGAAAATCGGTTGTTTTGTTCCGGAAAATAATAAGGGCAAAAATAAAACTACGGTCGCAATGAATGGCAAACCGTTAAGGTAAGGCATTAAATTCCTGCTCTTTAGAAACTCTTTGGGGTGGCTTGGGCACATATCACCTCCCTTGGGGAAGACCGGCGAAGGCTCTCACTCCGGCAGGTAAGGACTCCCTCCATCGGGTAAGGACTCCCACCATCGGGTAAGGACTCCCTTCATTGGGTAATGACTCGCTCCGGCGGGTAAGGACTTCCTTCATTGAGTAAAGACCCCTTCCAACGGGTAAGGACTCCCTTCATCGGGTAAGGACCCCCCCCAACGGGTAAGACTCCCTTCATCGGGTAAGGACCCCCTCCAACGGGTAAGGACTCCCTCCATCGGGTAAGGATTTCCTTAGACGTGTAAGGATGCCCTCCGGGGAGTAAAGATTTCCTCAGGCGAGTAAGGGGTCCACATAAGGGGAACAAGAATCGCTGTGACTCAGAAAACACAGGTCATCACATCTCCCAGGCCCGCAGGCAGTCACGGTGATGAAGCAGGGACATAACCACAAGCGGAATATCAGGAAATAAAAAAAACCCCACCCAAATAAAAACATGGCCAACAGATGTGGTTGGACAACTAAGTGAAAGCTGTCTGTGGGTGGCAGGGTGCAGAAAGAGATGACACCATACGCAAACAGGCGTATGTAGTAGCTTCATCATAATCCTAGATGGAGTTTTAATACAAGTATTTTTCTTCATTAAACAAATGACTTACAATTGTATTTAGGAATTCACATTTTTTTCACATTTGGCAAAGTGAACCCCCCCCCAAAAAAAATTCAAACTATAGCTCACAACTTATGTGCGAAAGCAGAAGTGAACCTGCAGTGTGTTATATTTATAAAACCTGCAGATGTATCAAACCCCTACAAGAAATGCACAGGGCACATGACAGACCAAGCAGTACAGGAGAAACTTAAGCAAGTAGTTAGCAACCAGGAAAAGTTAGAAACCAAAATAGCTCCCCAGGGACCGAAGCGTCTTGACACCCGTTGATGGCTGGCCTTTTAAGATGGCTGTTAATTAACGAAAGTGTCAGTGTGGAAGGGATGGAGACCTCTCGTCAGGAAATCAATGTCCTCTACCTTTTTAATTACACACCCACAGCCGGAAAACACTGACACCACCCAAGCACACAGAGTAAAAAAGCAAAACCAACAAACACACAGTGGTCGTGTAGACGGCACACATACATACCAGTAGACCTGGTAGCCAGGGATATGGAAGGCTAAACCAACCACGGTTCTTTTTGAACAATCCTTTATTCATGCTGCCGTTCACCCGCCAAAGTCACACATCTACAGGCACAGTGGCCACACACACACACACACACATACACACCGCAGATGCTTTTTCACCAGTATCCACAGAAATGAGTAGAAAAGGAATAAATACTCAGCTCACAGCCACAACAAAGCACTGGCTTGAGAAAAGCGGTTTCGCACATCTCAGTCCGGTATTCTGGACCTGGACCTCCGGCCGGGTGTATTCTGGATCAATGGGTCATGGGGGGGGGGGGTCATTTCCAGGCCATCTGACGGTGTTAACCCTCAGGAGGCTGCGCTCCCAGCCCACAGCTTGAGCCAACTGCCTGGTTGACATAACAGCCGCGTCAAATCCACAGGCTGACTTAGACTGAATGTGGTCCAGAGGTCTAAGCCCCGGCCTCCAGTGCACACATAACACTTCAGCAGTGGTTTAGAATAGAAAGCAATGCCGGCCGTGGTCACATCGGCACAAGGTCTTGTACTTCGTAGAGCCCACGCCTCAACATGTTACACTTACCACATGCCGATGAAAGTCGAATAAGTTGTGACTTGTGAGTTGTGAATGCTCAGAGAGCTCTTGTGAGAGGGAATGAAGCGAAACACAAAAACATTGATCATTTCAAATTTGTGTTTGTGATCATCTGCGATGAAAATAACCTTGATGTCCCGATGAACACCTGGTCCCTCCAGACAAACACAAAGACAACCCAGTAAGTGGGAGGGCGAGGACAGTCAATTATCATAATGTTGTGTGTGTATAATTGCCACAACAAATCTCTCTGGCTGTTCCTCCGCAAGACCCCGGTCACTTAACAACCAGCATAATGAATGAAACCTAATATGAAGCTTGTGGTAATTACAGGAAATGCATTTCACCACGAGCATGAATTGAACTTGGTTCAAGGGCACAAAGAATATACCAAAAAACCACTATAGAACATAAACTTTTAAAAGACTCGTTTGAACTATTACTGAGCGGAGTGGAGCACCGTTGCTCTACTCTGGACTAGAACTGATTATAATCTCAAAAGCCTCCCCACGGTCTGGCTTTCTAAGATAACTGTTCCGCAGTAGATGGGGGGCCATTGAGCCGTGGCCCCTAATGGCTGGTACCATACTGAACATCACAAGTGCCTGCAGAGCTTGAAACCTTAGAAAACCCCAGAGAAAACGTCAAACGCACACACTGGGTTGAGGGGACAGTATTGCAAATACTGGTAGTTCAGTTAGATGTATGTGGTATAATGACCGGACGGTTGGTCCAGAGGCTGCATTGATGCACATGTAACACTGCAGTATGGGTCGAATTCCAGCCGACACAGCCAGCTTCCTGCCCAATCTAGGTTCTATGATGTAAACACACGGACTGGTCCAAACAGAACACAGGTCTGAGTGGGTCGAGACAGGGCCTGCTCATCGCTAACACAAACAGAACACAGGTTTGTCTTGGGAACATGCATAATGCACATTACACATTCAAATGTATGTTTTCGTATGTTACATGCATATCAATGTTCCCCCGGTGTTCTGGATTCTTCACCAGGCGATGGTTGTTTCCTTAACAAGCTGCAGGTCTCCGACCTGTCGCCCCTCTAGACAATATTATCGCGTCGTTACGAACACGGAAAATGAACAAAACACATTGTTTTCTTTCTTCAAGGTTAACTTGGTAAGTAAAACACAAAACTACCACTTAAAAATGACATCAATCAGAAACGGTTGGGGAAAACCATTGGGTAGACCACCAGAACCAGAACCATTCAGTTACTGGGCCGGAGAGCAGCGGGACTGTGGGTACTAGACCCGGGGGTGACTGGGGGGGTCAGGGAGGGAACCGTGGGACCCCGCCTTAAAGCATCCTCCCAGACCTTAAGCCTAATGAACACAGCTTATCACAGAATGTTTCCATCCAGACAAACCACATGGGAACAGCTAGTGTGCATGTACAGACCTCTGGGGTAACAGGAATATGGGCCTGGGTGCGCGTGAGAGAGTGACGGGGGGGTGGGGGGGTGACGAGTTTGGAAACCCACAAGGAGGAGGATAGATACCGAGGCCGATTAAACCATTAGGAACAGTTTACCCCGTAATCATTATAACACGCCAGCGAGTTATATTTAGTCCAGTGATGGATGTGGTGAGGACCTGAGAACAACCTCTTCAGAAAGCGTCCCCTGAGAGAAGAGACTCATAGGACAACATGTTCAACCTTGAAAACGAGATGAGATGAACTGTATTGTCAATCCTGAGGGAAGGAAAATGGAAAACCACGCGGGGAGGTACCGCAGCAGCCCTACTTTCATAAACAGAAGGACAGCAGTGAATGCTAACGGCTACCATCGAGTGAGCATCGCTCTAAATTTCCAGTCAACAACACCATTAAAATTGTGCAGCTTGTGATCATTTTTCTGAATAGCAATTAGCTGCTCCATCCCTGATACTAGCAGGCTAAAGAAATTAGGAACTTTGGTTATTATTCCACCACAGGCTATTTACACACAAGGCTTCAGTTTGTGTTTAGTGAATGTGCTAAAATTTCATACGAATCCTGAACCCTCAGACACATATTAGTTTTATACGGGATGTTCAAGATATACATATTTAAATATGATATAATAATGTGGTCATGGTTCTAAATGGCTCAAAAGCCCCGGCAACCGGTTAGCTAGACTGACCTTCATGCCTAAGTGGGACAGACTCAATTCAATTATACTCGAGTCTACGTGAGAAAGGCTGTCAGATGTGAGTTTAACTGGTACGGTGCGAATGAAAATAATTTTCTTATTGCAATTTAAGGTTAATAAACATGCCACCCACTCACAAAATGGTTGATTGACTAATGAAGGATGCTTTGTGCTATGAGTCGATGGCCAATTAGCTTTGTCATCACCGAGCCATCAACAGCGGCAGGCTCGTTGCCATGGTACCTGCTGCCGAGCGGTTGACATATACAAGCTCAAATTGCTTACATTCATCTTTTAAAGAGCAGCTCCATCATACTTGTGTAAGAAGAACAAGAAAAGGCACACACACATCATAAAGACCTTTCCCATTTAGTATGGTCCCATGTTGTGGTCCAAGTGTAGCAGCCATCGTGGCTGTATCCAGGCAATAAAGCTAATTCCAATATTATCCACGGTTATAACTGCTCTCAGACAGGACAGGAAAAGACTAGGTTGTCAAAGAAGCTTTGATAAAGGATGGTTTCCGGTCATGACCAACCCTGAAAATACATTACAACCAAGACTAAAACATCCTAGAATCCTGTTTTTGACAATAAAGAAACAGACACAAAGTGGTGACAGGGAACAAGAATGCAGGTCTGCTGTGTCAGAGATGGAGTAAAGAAACACAGGCTGGCCCTGACTATCTGGTCCAGTGTTTTTAGAACAATCCGATTGCCATCAACAGGTGTCAGAAGCCAAGACCAATGAAACGCCAATGAAACTCACCACCAACCCCTCAACTGGCTCTTATGATTGCTTTCTTGCATTAGAAATGACATTGGCCCCCCAAGCAACCAAGACGCACATCTTAATCAGCGCCAAAGGAGAAGGCATTAAGAAGAATGTTTTGTCTGTCTTCGAAATTCCTTGCCCCCCCCCCCCCCCCGTACAGCCTGACTCAGTGGTGAAAATAAAAGCTCACCTTGCTCACTTGAATTCACGTGAACTTATATTGTTGTATTTATATTTTCTATTCTCAATTCTTTTTATTTTCATGACCAAGTGTCGTCTTTCAAACGGGCCCATAATAAGAATCGGTTCTTAAAATCGGGCTTAACCGGTTCAATAACGGTGAAATAAGAACAAAAGAGATCATCACCCGTCACCTTCACAACTGTGCGGAGGACTAAGGAGACACAGGGTTTGTGGAGGTGACATTTAAAAAAGGGGGGGATGATTATTCAGAGTAGGAAAAACACGGGCGGATCCCTGCCTGGGACAGGGTTATGCGATATGCAGTGTGAGCTCTGTTACACTGCATGAATAAGCAGAGATGGAAACAATGCAGTGGGCCACTGCATGATACGCACGATGGAAACGTTCCCTGCGTAATAAGAAAAAAAAGAAAATGTCTCGTACAACATTCACATACATACACAAACACCCACTCCCCACTGACCCAATCTTTGCACTAGTCAATAATTCAAAGGCCTGTCCTTACTAGTGACCAATACATCACCCTTTCTTAAGTCCTAATCTACCTCACAAACATCAGATGGAAAGATGGCCATTGTTACGTTACAAACAGCTTTCGACCCAGATTGTGTGCAGTGATTTTCCCGGTCGAAATACAATTATTCCTCAAGATCACAGAAAATGTATTGAGTACCTCACGTCATCTTCCGCTGCCCATCTGCACATAGCTCTGTCAAGACAGAGAAGATATTTTGCACTGGGGGCGTATATGGCGGTTCTCGGTTTGGGTTGGGTTCTAATGCCAGCCGATGAGCCTTCATTATTTAAGTATCTCACATCCTAAATCCTGACATCTTGCTCTGGGAGATTCCCTGAAACAAGCCAGTGAGGCAATCGGACCCTGGGCCAGTTAGTTACACCTGTTCCTGGGATCGGACGGGAGTCAGGTAAGTCTTCAAAGATACACCTGAAGAGCTCAGTGTGGGCCGTTAATGCGTAGAGACAGGGCCCCACGGAGACGGCAGCTCAATAACATCAAGAGAGAGAAAGAGAGACATGCAAGAGAGCGAGACGTCTGAGAAACAAATCAAAGGACAGCCAGACAGCTAACTCTGAGGTCTTAGATGAGCTAACTAATGAATATCGCCTGGATGAAGGCTGTTGTAGCCTCAACACGTTAGTGGGTTTTCATGTGAAAGTTTTTTTATGACCATTCACGGAGAAGTTATTTCTCTAAAGACCTAGAAGCTCTTTTATGGTTAACTGCCCTGCTCATGGACAAAAGCACAGACTGGGTAACCTTTCGGTTACTGGTCAGATGCTAAGTTCCGCTAAGATACCGACCGCCTCATTTGGAGTAAAACGTCAACAGTTAATCAGCAAATCATGCTACGACATGGCCGCACAGGGCTAGCTACATAGGTTGTTCAAAAGCAACTTGCTCAGTCTCAAATATAAACACAAGAAATATGAAGAGGAAGGTTCAGTGGCATTGAGAAACGATAAAGGAGACTGAGCTTGCACAAGCGCCCCTGAGGCAAAAAACATCACACCTCGTGTAAAAGGTCAGGGAAAGACAAACCGTGCAGGTTCCTTTTTGTATTCTTGCTATAGATGGTTTGTAGACAAATGAAAGTTCTTTACTTTAGTAGGCTTGTTTGCAGAAAGACATTTATGGCATATTTGCGTGTAAACATACGCATGTTCAATAGCATTTCATCCCATGATCGAAGAGCATCTTGTGGGTTATCGATAAACTAAAGATACGTCTCACCCACTACAAATCTCTCTCTCTTTACGTCTCACCCTCTCTCTCTCTCTCTCTCTCTCTCTTTACCTCTCTCACTAGAAGGATAGGAGGTGTGTTAGGTCATGTGTCCGGGCCACATCAGTACACTACAGCAAATGTTGTACCAAGTTGTCAGTGCGGCTTCACAAACGAGAAGATTAAACAACATGCCCGCTGGCCAAAGCTTGGAAGAGTCACTGAGACAGACAGGCAGACAGGTTTGTCTTTACTTCTGCTGTCCTGCACCTCAGCTGGCCTCCACGTTACCAGGCCATCTGATTGGGAGGCCAGGGAGCTCATTAAGTCGCCCAGGGCAAGACACAGGTGGCAGCACTTCATGCCTCGCTACAACAGGCTGATTAATTCAGGTCAGGTCACAGGGCAGGACTAGTCCAGAATGTTCAATAGTTTATGCCAAACAGTGGTCTTACATGGGTTTCGCAATGGACTCAGACCACTGAGCCAATGTTGCTGCCAAGTAGGAATTGTTGCTGGAATGTCATAAAAGAGAACTTCACCAAATATCAACAGATGCCAGAAACGTCTTTAAAATTACAAAAAGAGGACTCTTTTGAAAGAAAAGTAAGTGGCTCCCTGGCCCTGGACACTACGAGGGAGCAAAACGTACTGTAACTAATTGTCTAAGCTAGCTGCAACTTAGAAAGGCGAGTTTGTAGAGAAGGCCAATTAGCATTTCTGCTAGCCAGGAGTGAGATAAGGGGGGAGTCGGGTAGCAGTGGAAATCTGAAATCTTTTTTAAAAGCAATCCTGTTTCTGAGGGGTTCCCAAATTGACCACTTAAACTGACGAAACACCCCTGTCAAGTTAGAAGGGGGTGTGTCGGTCGGCATTGGAAACTACAAATAATGTCAAAAGGAGAAATCAGAGGAGGCAATGAGGAGGTGCAGAGGAATTGCAATGAGGTGATCTGGGACAAGGGTTGAATTTTTTTAATGACTAAAACTTTGTTAGGTGGGGTAAAGGTGGGTTTTTTTTGGGCTAACTTGCGGGTCAGTTAAACAAACGTCTTGCTTGACAGCTTTAAAGAAAGATCTTTAAACACATTTAAACCATTTGATGGAATGAATTAATCTGAATATACTACGACAATTTTCCTATTATGTATTCTAATTCTAACTTTCTGATGCAGAGTTCAGGATGATGTCAGGCGGTGTGTTGATGAAGCTTATGTCTTCATTGGATAATGGCAGTAAATGGAGCTGTTCTTTGGATGTTTGATTGCATGAATGAACACTTTCACAACATGCAATTGAAAAGTTTGACATAACATTTTGCAACAAAACATTTTGTTAGGCCGAAGAAAGGTGTCAGAGTTTCAGCATTTGGCCCATTCAATGGCTGAGCATCTTTTACAGATTGATTCCACAAGCACAATGCACTTAATTGTTAGTGTAGTATTCAATGAGCCAATCGGGTGGTTTAAATTTAGAAAGTAAAAAAAACTTTGGTATTCCTGACGTGTGCATTATGACTTGTGACCCCGACATCTAAGTACACACTGAACCCTAGTGGGTGTTGTCTGTTCATTAGTAAGAATATAAGTGTGAGAAAACGGTTAAGCTAGATTGAAAAAACTGTTGACTCAGCTGCCTGCAGAGATTCACGAAATTCTAGGAGGAAGGTATTATAGAGAGCTCTGCAAAGCGGATCAAGGCAAAGACGAAGCAGATGTTGGAGACAGGTACCCGAGGAAGAGACAGAAGGCCTCGCTAGTGTTTGGCCAGCTCCCGTCAGGATCATCTCGCTGACAAAGTGCCGGCACCCGGATCCCGAGATACAGTGGCGGGCCCTATGATACTTAATCGTGCAACAGCTTGGGCCATCGTCACCCAACCTCCCGGCGTTTGTTTTTCCTCATCCTAGAGACGCCGCTGGCACAACAATGGAGCAGGCCGGGGAAACGGTTGCGTTGGCAGGGGAGTGAAAGAAAGAGATAGATGTAGACACTCAGATTTCCGGGAAGGGCGCAGTGTTTATCACAAGGTTGTAGGGGGTGGGAGGCGTCCGTTGGGTACGGCTAGGATGGCACTGCCCCCCTAACAGCGCTCCCCCCTCTCCCATTCAGGGCCCGGTGTTTGCCCAGTGGCCAGTAAAAGTGACAACAGCAGCTGTCCAAACAGCCCAGTAACCCTCCCCAGAGGGGCACACCGTCCCCGAAGCCAAGACCCCCGGCGTCTCACCCCGACTCCACAATGCTCCGATCAACCCCTGTCGTCACTCTGGAAACCGGGCGAGAGGAGGAAGCGACGGAGAGGAGAGGGGCACCTGCTGCCATGTACAGTACATGCAGGAGGTTATAATGAGGTTATAAAAAAACTATAATAGCAGTGATTACATCTAATGGGTTTTGAACCAGTATCTTCGGTCATGAACGACGACAGCAGCAAAGTGGGGTGTATTAGTGGGGCGTATTTGTGGGCCTCCAACCCAATTCCTTTCTGTCTACCCCCATTATGTCTAGATAGCGCCGCTAACACCTTATTTCCAACAGACGGAAATCTTCCATATGGTTTAAACTGGACTGACCGACTGGTTGGCTGATCGCCACTACGTGTGGTGTACGCTCAAACAATGTATTGCCCCCAGCATTTTAGGTGGCTGTTTAACCGTGAGTGATATGCATCAAGGAGGTTCATTGATCGCAAAGAGGCATCGGGACTCACCAGAGCAGGCATCATGAGATCAGCCAGGAAGACGAAGGCTGCGCCCAGTGTGAAGCCAACGGCTACCGGGACGAACGCAAACGAGCCATACTTCCCCGAATCCTCCGCCATGTCGATGGCCGGCGCCAGCAAGGACCAATAGGATGCCGCCAACATCACCTGAGGGAAAAGAAGTTAACAGTTAGTGAGCGCAAGGATGTGGTGCTGCTAATGAAGGAATAAGGAATAACCATCTTCTAAAATTAGACTGTAAGGATGAATCATTCTCTCAGGGCATGTGTTAAATGGTGTAGCACAAGGATGAATCATTCTCTCAGGGCATGAGTTAAATGGTGTAGCACAAGGATGAATCATTCTCTCAGGGCATGAGTTAAATGGTGTAGCACAAGGATGAATCATTCTCTCAGGGCATGAGTTAAATGGTGTAGCACAAGGATGAATCATTCTCTCAGGGCATG
>JACXGK010002132.1:0-45743 GCA_016801125.1 Novumbra hubbsi | reverse complement strand
TTAAATGCTGTAACACAAACAACGATAGGAATCAGGATTTACCTGAAACCAGATTTCTGGACTCAACAGTGTGTGCCATTAGGCAATCGAATAGTTCGGCAAATCGAAAAATTGTGAATAGTTGGAGAACATTATCTGTCCTTGGTTTATAGTGCTTCATTCAAATCAACAGTACATCATTTATTTTAACAGTACTGCATCCACATTCAGCATGGGTACAATTTAAAGCATAACCTTTTATGATCATATATGTAGAACCCGCCATTATAAGATTCAGTTCTAACTTAGTTAAACACCCACCAATCATCAGTGAAATTCACCAGAGAAAATGTGTGCTGAGCTGGCAAGCGAGTGGAGCAGAGACCATATGTAAATTAGAGAATCCAACATGCCTCCTAATTCTGAAATTCAATTAGGCCTGAAGAAGACTGTTCAAAAGTTTAAATTCCTTGTTTTTGATAGATAAGCAAATGTTTTGCCCAATGAAGAGTCAATGTGATGGTCCAGGGATGCATCGGTTATAGATAAGCGGGAGATGGGTAGAGGGTTAAAGAGATCTTGAAGAAGGAAGGCAGTTACTCCATTTTGCAACGCCATGCCATACACTGTGGATGGCGCTTGATTGGCACAAAGTTCCTCAGACAAAAGGACAATGACCAAAAGCACAGCTCCAAAGTACGCAAGAACTATTTATAGAAAAAGTATTCAGCTGGTTTTCTGTCCATAATCATCACGGTCACCAGATCTCAACCCTATTGAGCAGATATAGGAGCAGCTTGACCGCATGGTACGTAAGACCAATCCAAGTCACGTGAGGGGATTCAGGAAGCATGGGGTGAAATCTTTTCAAATTACCTCAACAAATTGATAACAATTTATAATTTCAAAGGCCTGCAAGGCTGTATTTGCTGCAAATGGAGGATGCTTTGATTGAAGGACTCAATTAAAAATGTATATTTCTAATCTTGACTGATTTCCTATTCAATTTCCGTTGCAAACAAATGTCATGCATGTTTTCTTAGAAAACAAGGACATTTCTAACCCTGACCCCAAACTATTGAATGGTAGTGTACTTAAGCACACACATGTGCACAAACAATGAACAAAACACACATTTGTCCTCTTGAATACCTGACAAAAATCTCTAGAGGCCCAGGCCCTTGCCACAGTACACAGGTAGTGGATGCTTAATTAATTGTGATTTTGGACCTCTGACTGATCAAACAGGGAGCCTTTGTGGGTGTGTGTGCACAAAACCGTTCAGTGTGGGTGTGTGTGCACAAAACCGTTCAGTGTGGGTGTCTGTGCACAAAACCGTTCAGTGCAAAGGAAACACCCAAAAAGGCTGCGAGCCCCAAAGGATTCGACACCTAATTTCCAAACCGCATGATCAAGGACTGGGTAATTCCACCTTCCACAGGAGCACATGATAGGAGCCAGGGGACCACTGACAGGAGAGTGCATTGCTGTTGGCAATATCCCACCTCAGGGAGAAGGAACTGGGGAAGCTTAGAACAAAATCCATGGCAAGCCCCGGCTTTGGGCAGCAGCCGACTCTCTACAGGCAACGGATTTAGACCCAGGTCTGACTCACCGAAATGACGGTCCATGGCTAGATGGCTAGTCTTTGACGTCATTACCTTGTCATTATAATAACCCAAATTATTATCACACCCTTACATTTAGCAACACATAATGAGCATCATGAGCATCAAGACAATGTACAAATGCTTATATTCATATTTATACTAAATAGTAGCATGTGAGTTTAGCCTTTGTGGAGGAAATTCACAGGTAAGACAGAGATAGAAATTCTCTTTAACCCAATAACAGCCTATTACATTATATTTGCTAAAAGAGACAGAAGGACGCATGAGAACATCTCACAAAATAACTGACATTTCATCAATTCATGTTTATCCAGTCTAAACCAGTTAGTATTATCCCTTTAATGAGATTCCTTCTCCACCCTAGAAAAAAATAGGTTGTATCTTATAAATATCCTAGAGTTTACCCAAAAATAGGTTGTATCTTATAAGTATCCTAGAATGCACCAAAAAATAGGTTGTATCTTATACGTATCTTAGAATTTATCCAAAAATAGGTTGTATCTTATAAGTATCTTAAAATGTACCCAAAAATAAGTTGCCCTCTGCAATTTCACAAATACCTCGACTTCCATTGTCCACCCATGTCTCTCTCCTAATCATGACACCATTAACATATCTTGCATTCTTCCTACTGGTCTAAAACAGGATTGGTACCTTTCTAGAGAGCCCAATACTTAACTAGAATTATCTGCTCCCCCATCAATTGGTAGAATTCATTTATACATTAGTTTATTACATTCCTATAGCAGACTTTCCTAATAATTAAAAAGTAGGGCTACAAGATTTGGAAAACATTAAACTATTTACTGATTTAATCCAATGGCGTTTGTTGCATTTGCTATGTTTTTGCAGTGGCCATAGCTGGTTAAGCAAATCATGATAATAATTACGCCATCAAGTACAAACAAAACCATTAAGTACAAATGAAATGTGTCCACATAAGTCATCTACAAAAATACCTACAGCACCCGCAAGAAACTCCAATGTATGGACGTTGATCTCTTGCACCCAAATACCGGGCAAGTTAGCGATAGCCGATCGCAATTTTTAATATCATTTGATTGATAAACCTGTTCCGGTTTGGGTCTTTCCGCACTAAACAAAACACGGTACTGTGTTAGACTGTGTAACGAATGGCAAGCGAGTTCTAAAATATAAGTATTAGTCCTGTTTTGTTTAATTTTCTAAGATGAAAGCAAACATTTAGAACCACAATGAGTGGTTGAGTGGTCAAGGGAAAATGAAGCTGTTTTCATTTTCATTCTGACTGGAATGGTATTCCTGATGACCGATTTGCATTTGTTGCAATGTATTTTGGAAATAGAAAAACAGGAGGGTGGGTAATTATTTCTAGGAGATCTGAGATGTTGCATTCAGTAATGTGAAACAATACGCCTACAGATCCTCTGGAGCGAAAAGACTAAATGTGAAACGCATACTTCCACATGCAGCTCTGACACTTCCAGCAGTACCAAATATTAGTCATTCTCCTCTGTCTCGGTGTTGAATCTCTTTGTCGGATGTCATTTTCTCCAACAGGAGCTTTAAAATAGTGGATTTACCAGTTTCAAACATTTCGAGACACTTTGATCATTCAGATGTTGCTGGGGCATTCTTCATTGTCCTGGTCGAGGAAAGATGGCGTCTCCAAGGTACATCGAAGGTAAATTAAAACTCTCAGTTGGTTATATTACACAGATGAAAGGACTCCAATGCCTTAGACATGATTTTCGAGACTAAACAGGGAAAACATACTAATTGAGTGATCATCAGCGACAGGTCTCCTATGAAGACCTGTCACTATGGTGAAGACCTGTCACTATGGTGAAGACCTGTCACTATGGTGAAGACCTGTCACTATGGTGAATCTGCCTCTTCACCCAACGTTGGAGGTCTCACAGCGAGATGGGCAATTCCACCAGAGGATTGAATATCAGTGTCTGAGGTAAGACCTAAGGTCTATAAACTAGAGAGTATGGAGATTGAGAAGGCTGTATTGAACTTGACATGTTAAATATGAACATTCTGTCAAACACAAAACCAAGCTCTGTTGAGTCACAAAAAGCAAGGTAAGAATGATGGTTTGGATGTGGGAAACAGAGGCTAGATGCACATGTGTTTCAAGCGAAGTAGTTAAAACATGATCAAACATATCTTCAACAATAAACAAAGAGGAGACGATTCGTAGCTTAGAGGCACAAAGCATGGATGCTATGCTGACCATACACCAATTGTACTTCAGAGGATATGGTCAAGTCGGCAGGTGTATTCCTTATCTATTGGCAACATGTCCTCTTCAACAACAAATCGAGTCTATCAACCTCAGCCTCATCCATTTATTGATATTAGATAAGAACGAAATAACAAAAAGTTAGGGGTCGCTGGCATTGCTAGCATTGTGTAGTAAATCTATCTATATAGTAAAGTATAGCTATCTCTCTGGTATAATTTAGTCATCTCTCTAGTTTTTTCTAGTTATGCCACCAGTATAATCTAGTAATCTCTCTCTTTTGTTCTAGTTATGGCACTAATATAATCTAGTAATCTTTAAAAAAAAATCTAGTCATGGCACTGGTATCCTCTAGTTAACACAACTGTGATTCCTACAGTGTTGCAGTCAATCTTTTCCCCTATTTTCAAACTCACACCCATCTCTCTTTTTGCTCTGCTGGCAGAGCTCAGCAGGTCTCAGTCTCAGATCAATAGCCATTTTAAAATTCCTCTTCCATCCTAAAGCAGTCACGACTCCACACTCAATACAGACTCTGAACATACCTCAGCGTCACTTAAAAGAGCACACACAGACAAAGTCTCAACAGTGCAACAATTTCACTTACATGTGCAGCTAAAAACGTATGTGCACAAACTTATAAAGTATTTGCAAGTGCCAATGTCCGTTCCACAAACTAGCTGCCCGCGGTTTTATATTATCCAGTTCAAGTGGAACAAAGGGTGCGCAATGGAAAAGCGCAACATTTTGCTTGGTATGGGTGGGAAAAACATATTTTATGAGGCCCACTACAAAGTCAATTCTTAACCCTTATTTGCTAAGGTATCTAGGCAGAAAATGCAGTTCCTACTCTTGTATAATAAAGACCTGGGGAAAGTTGCAGGAGAAAGAAATATAATGCAACAAAGCAAAATTTTCTTAAAAAAAAGCCCAAAAGGTTTGGAGACCACTTCCGCAGACATGGTTAATTGTCAGCACAAGAGACAATTAAAACTCTACTTCAACACCTGAATTTGTGTGGGTCTGAAATAAGTTCCTTCTAAAAAAACTAAAACAGGGCAATGTTGAGCCTGGAAACCCAACGCAGTAACGCCACCTGAACCCCACACAGACACACCTGAACCCAGTGCTGTTCTACTGTAAACTCTGAATCCTTGTTTGAATACAGCCCTGTGTTTTGTGTCTAGACCCCTGACTACACTCTGTTATGACTGAGGACCTGGGGCTAGGAACAATAAAACCAGGCTGCAAATTAGTTACACTATACCGCCTTGGCCTTCGGGACCCAACTAGTAGTAACACAGAGCATCATAAAACTGTGCTTGTCAATAACTAAATGTCTATGCCATGGTCCAAGAGGACAGACGTCCCAGGCAACAGGGTTACAGCAAAGCTGACAGGAGGTTGACGCGGTCGACGGGATGGACAAACCCTCAGGCACATCCCAGTTAGGCATGCTAACATCAGAATACGAAGTGAGTGAGTTGGTGGAGCAGCGCAGGTGCAGAGAGTGAGAGCACAGGAGAACACATAACATAATGGAATGTTGTGTTGTAAAGGGGAGCTCACCGTGTCACATGACCACACAAAACCTAATGAAGAGAGCCCCCCTAAAGGGGAGGTCACCATGTCACATGACCACACACAACTTAATGAAGAGATCCCCCCTAAAAGGGAGGATGGAAGAAATTAATGGTGAAATGCGAAGAGACCCAAAGTCACGTTTTGCCACTTGGTTTTGACACTTTTGTGTATTATGACACTGCACTGTTTCAGTCAGTAGCCACCTAGCATTAGTTAACATTGCAAACAATTGCAACCATTGGTATGTATAATCTTTATTCCTTAGTTAATTTGTATTGTAAGGTTGACCTCCATCAGATTTAGCTAAAAGATTGTTCAGCCTACGCAAATAACTGACTTCAGCACAAAGACTTTATGCAGGCGTCATGAGGATCTGATTTCAAAGCACCATCCGCTATTTCACACAGAATTTTAAAAGACTTGAAATGAAGATGAAAATCCAAAAAATACTGAGAGGTTTTATGGCTTTAAACTCATTCTGGCTCTGATGAGCTTAAAACCTACTTGGCTATCATTGTAATCCATCAAGGGATTTACGTTTAATGAAAAATATATATATTAATATACTTTGAAAAGTTTCAACCACATTTTGGTCAAAAAGACAACAGACAAATAAAATGTGAGGAGAAAAATGACTATGTATGTTGGTGAGAGAGAGAATAACTAATTGCATTTAGTTTCAAAAGCAAATTATCTTACCCCAGCTGCGAAGCCCAGACTTCCATCCAAGATCCGTTTCTGAAAGGGGCACAGAGTACACTTTAATGGTATTAATTGTCCAAGTGAAGTTGTTAAAGCAAAGTCCAACCAAGGGCTTTAGAAAGCCACTATGTAGTGTGGACCAGTTCACAAAGATGTAGAGCATCTTGTCTCGGTGTTGAATCTCTTTGTCAGATGTCATTTTCTCCAACAGGGGATTTAATAGCAATAGTGGATTTACCCGTTTGAAACATTTCGAGACACTTTGATCATTCAGATTTTGCTGGGGCTTTCTTTACTGTTCTGGTGGAGAAAAGACGGCGGTATTCAAGATACCGTTGAACGACCAGTGAACGCTTTATGGAGAAACGTATTGGCTGAAGCCATTTCAGATAAACGGCCATATGACTGACACATTGGAATATACTGTAGTACCCCCTAGGGATATAATAAACTATATGAGTGCACATGCCAGCACCACCAGGCTTTAAAACATCATACAGCAGCAACGTACTGAGAAATGCCGGATATGTTACCTGTCGACTAGAGAAGATGAACACCAGGGCCGCACCAGCAGCCGTCAGGCCCCAGGTGAATAGGGTACCCAGCAGGGCCTGAGTCACAGGACTGTATCCTGGAAGCATGGTGCCAAACCTGGGGACGGAAAGATACACACGGTGAGGCAGAGTGGAGCAGGGGGAGTTGAGGGGTGAGGGGAGTGGCCTGAGGGGTGAGGGGCGTGGCATCGAGGGGTGAGAGGAGTGGCCTGAGGGGTGAGGGGGGTGGCCTGAGGGGTGAGGGGAGTGGCCCTGAGGGGAGGGGGAGTGGCCCTGAGGGGAGGGGGAGTGGCCCTGAGGGGTGAGGGGAGTGGCCCTGAGGGGTGAGGGGAGTGGCCCTGAGGGGCATTTTGAACGGTTGTTGTGCCAGGCTTTTTGTCATGTTATATTGACAGGCATATATTGTAATCTCACATTACAGTAAAGGAAGTAACGCAGCAATATTAGCCAAAGCAACCGGTAATGACTGATGAAGGATTCAAGGATCATATACTACATTTTATTTAGACAAGGACAGTACAGAAGGGCTATAATGCAACATGGCTCAAATAACTGTATGCACAACCCGACAGATAGCACTGTATTGCAGACCCTCCTCGCTATTCCTACGGTGTTGTCGAACAGACCCGCTGGACCTGGAGGAGCTTGTCTTAACTAAATTGCCCTACAGAGGCTGAGAAACACCTCGGTACCAGAGGGAGGAGTAGATACCACTGGCATGAGCAGGGGTCAAAGTGCAAAATCTGGTTTGCTGATGGCGACGTCCAACCTTCTCACAGACCCAGGTGTTTACAACAGCAAGGATGCAACCATGAATAGATTGGTGATATTTCAAGGCTGTGTGTATGCCTGATGGAATACTGAAAATGTAATGTAACGGTAAAGAAAAAAAGCTACTTTACGAGGAAAAGTAGGAAATGCAGACTAAATGCAGACTAATATTATGAAATCAAATAATAGCGTTGCAGCATAGCTTTCCGACCATATAGAATATTTGACATTATCTGAATGAGATGTTATTGTACGAAGGGGATCTTTAAAAGGGAAACTTTTGAGTTTGTCACCCATGCATGTATCCACTATAAATCTAATTGATGCAAATCCCTTTGAATAAACTGTCAATTGTATGTGTAAACAGGGCCCAGCTGTAAAAAAAAACTTGAAATAAAAGTTTAGTACTTTATATTTAAAGTTTGTCATTAATATGTTACACAAAATAAGACGTTCTTTCCTCTGGGACAAGAAATGGACTTAAAAGAGAGCTAATCTAAGATTATTGAAGAATAATATGTTTGCTCCAGTAACTCAGGTGCTATTTTGTAGAACAAAAGGGTGTGTGCTTAATCCTGTTGTTTAAGGATCTTGACAGGATAACCTGTTTCTAAAATACTAACCAACTTCAAAAGCTTGCTCAATAACCTATAAAGCTAGACAAATATACGTGCGTGGCAGGAAAGAGCTAAATTCCTTTTCATTGCACACTTCCATCTGATCTTTCTTCCTGACCCAAATATTTGAATCCACTAACATTCTGGTAGTAAAATCAATGACAGTGAGTTTGTTAGTTGGAAATTCATTAAGAATGTAATGGAAAATAGGTTCATGCGGCAATGTTAAATTAGCTAGTTTGCGAGAAGTACTTTAGATCAAGCAAGTCAGTAATCAGTAATCTATAATAAAACTAGCTAAGTCATCAAACATCATCAATGAACGAACAGGCTTTCCGACAAAAAGACACTACAGCGACAATATTTCTAGCAAGCAATCCGGCTTTATCCAGAATTTATCTATTCTTATCTCGTGTAATTGTTTAAATGTATTGAATATGTTCACTTACTGTCACTCCTGGCACCGAAAGTCCACCTAATATATTTACTTCCTACTTCCCTGTACACGTGTGTGTGACAACTTGAGTACCGCCCCTTGCGAGATCCTTTTACATGGCCCGGTTCTCCGGCTGACCGGAGAAAAGGCAATTTAAACCTTTTCGTAATACCGATAGATATCATTTGACATAATCGAGATAATGTAAAACGAACTAATCCATTGGCCAATCTAGTGGTGTATTCATTCTGATAAATGAATTCACAAGTTTAATTTGCGCAACGTTTTGTTAAAAGAAGCAAACAGAACGAAGCAAGGGGAGTTAAATTTTGTTTAATGATAATTCAGAAAGACGAATCCCTCTATCTTTTCTGTTCTTTACATTTACTAATGTGTGTGGGTTATTTTGTATAAGTGAGTGTTTAGAAGCGTAACAGCTATTTGAGCAGGTTGGTTGACACCAGCTCTCTGAATGTTACCTATGGTGTTGCTGTTGGCAACACATGCAGTCACACAATCACTTCACACTGAAATATACAAAACATTTCTCATATTTTGGGATTGATGGTGAGAACTAATTTGCAAGTAAATACACCAATTTACACTACATATTTTAAGTATTTTTTAGACCTGATTCATATCTTGTTCATATAGCTTTTGTAAGGAGTTCACCAAAGTTAACATAACGCAAGAATTCTCAACCTGAAAGGACCATTTCTAAATGTTATGCAGCTAAACCACCAAATGCATGAATTCCACGTCAGACTTCAGTAATCACAATATGGGCATGTTACATGAAAATAGATTTTGCCTGCATGACGGCATCCATTTTCTGTTCTCCACGGCCGTGTTCCAAAGACCTTTATACACCTCCGCACACATGGGCAGCACATTTGCGAATAATGCAGGATATGGGAAGTGCCTTAACAAACTGTCAACTCTTGGACTGAGTTTTGCCTATTTTGCCCTGTCTATTAAACCGCTTGTTGACTCGGTCAGTGGTTTTGTACAGCTTACTGGATGTCTTAACAAGGTTTAATGGAAGTACTCGTATTGCCTCTTCAAAGTGTTGCCTCAGAATATTGTATATGGCTTCAGGGTCTCTGCTTATGCTAACAAGGGGGTTACCCAGGAGGGTCCAATCCTGACACTGTCTGATTTGGTTTTCATTTTCACTACGTGCAGGGTTTTTGATCAGTGTGACCATTTTCTGTTTGGGTGCTGGTGAAACTAGAGTCTCTAGTATAACGGCTGAGCCTAATAACACCAGGTTACTAAGAGGAGTAATATGTACCGCACATTGTTATCACCGACATCTGATGCGCAATCTCTTTCATGTTCTGTAAGCTCACACTGCTGAGGTGTACTCAACCTTGCCCTTAGATGCTCTTGACTTATGATGACTCTCCAGTTCCGTTGTAAGAAGCAACGACACCAGAACGGTCTTTTGGGATTTCATGTAGGTTATTCTCTCTCAGTGTAATCACAGACTGAATGGAAATGAGCCAAGATGCAGTACCAAAGAAGAGGCAGTACCAATGAAGAGGCAGTACCAAAGAAGGGACAGTACCAAATAAGGGACAGTACCAAAGAAGAGGCAGTACCAATGAAGAGGCAGTACCAAAGAAGGGACAGTACCAAAGAAGGGGCAGTACTAAGGAAGGGACAGTACCAAAGAAGAGGCAGTACCAAACAAGAGGCAGTACCAAAGAAGGGGCAGTACCAAGTAAGGGACAGTACCAATGAAGAGGCAGTACCAATGAAGAGGCAGTACCAAAGAAGAGCCAGTACCAAAGAAGGGGCTGTACCAAGGAAGGGACAGCTCCAAAGAAGAAGCAGTACCAAAAAAGGGACAGTACCAAAGAAGAGGCAGTACCAAAGAAGAGGAAGTACCAAAGAAGGGGCAGTACCAATGAAGGGACAGTACTAAAGAAGAGGCAGTACCAAACAAGAGGCAGTACCAAAGAAGGGGCAGTACCAAAGAAGGGACAGTACCAAAGAAGAGTCAGTACTAAAGAAGAGGCAGTACCAAATAAGGGGCAGTACCAAAGAAGGACAATACCAAAGAAGGGACTGTACTAAAAAGGAGCTATATTAAAAATGGGCAGTACCAAACAAGGGGCAGTACCTAAGAAGGGGCAGTACTAAAAAGGGGCAGTACCAAAGAAGGGGGAGTATCAAAGAAGGGGCAGTACTAAAAAAGGGGCTGTACCAAACAAGGGACAGTACCAAAACAGGGGCAGTACTAAAAAAGGGGCTGTACCAAACAAGGGGCAGTACTAAAGAAGAGGCAGTACTAAAAAAGGGCAGGTGATGTAAGAATTCAAATTTAAAGAAAATTGCTGAGATTGTTTATCTCCAAAGAAGTCTATCCTGTCCTTTTGTTGGTGCCTTCCACTAAAAACAATGGTCATGGTGTAGTTACAGATAACCTGCACCGGGTAGATTAAGTCACAGCTAGCTTCACTCACTTTGAATTAAATTATTGATACAATAATACAATAATAAAACCTGACATTTAAGCTTTTTAATGGAAATCGTTGATGAAAATGTGTCCCATTTTTACAATTCTCAATAGGTATCCTATTTACAAAAGTATTTAAAAGTATTGATACACAAGTACTGGTTTACACAAAGTCTGCTGCAGCAGTGTTTTTAGATCTTTTGTTCAGATGTTTCTATGGTATACTGAAGTATAATTACAGGCTTTTTTTACGTGTCAAAGGCTATTATTGACAATTACATTAAGTACATGCACAGAGTCAATATTTTGCTGTGCTTGTCCTTTCTTCTTCAAGACCATGCTGTCAATTACCTTCTGGGCCACATCCTAATTGATGGCAGCCCATTCTTGCATAATCAATGCTTGGAGTTTGTCAGAATTTGTGTGTTTTGGTTTGTCTAGCTGCCTCTTGAGGATTGACCACAAGTTCTCAGTGGTATCATGACCTGGGGAGTTTCCTGACCTTGGACCCAAACTGTCTATGTTTTGTTCCCCAAACCACTTAATTATCACTTTTGCCATATGGCAAGGTGCTCCATCATGCTGGAAAAGGCATTGTTCGTCACAGAGGCTTGATTGTGCTTCTTTTTACAGATAGGAGCATAATGTTATTCCACTTAATTTGCTTACATAGCGGTAGACAATATAGACTGGCTTCATGCTGCATTATAATAGAGTGGAAACTCTGAAGGAAAAGTCTGTGTTCAAGGAACCAGAATATTCTGGCATGACCAAATAAAAAACATAACCAATGGGAAAGGAAAATACTTTAAAGACTAAAAAGAACATGTCTGGCTAGGACTTTTTTTTTACTTGTCACCCAAACAACGAAGGAAATTGACTCATGAACAACAAAATGTACAATACCTACAGCCTAAAATCTGATGTTTGATAATAACAAGTTTGTGTTGCTCCACACTTGGATGATGAGTATTCTTCCAATTTACAGTAATATGGCATTTTATGAATGCTTTGAAGTACACTTACAGTAAATGTTTTCCCATCAGGGGAACTCCTAAACATCAGATCCTGTAATTTGTGGTCAGGAAAATATGGAATAATAGAATTAGCTCTGTGAGCTGGGTTGAGTGGACGTCAATTAATGGGCTAGGTCACGGTGTGGAGGACTCCACAACATTGTGGGTTGCGGGACCATCTCCTGGGATTCATATCAACCTCAGATTATTCTGCTTGAAACAGCCCTCCAAATCCACAGTTGTTAAACTCTGTCTATTGTTCATGAAAGAAAGCTTTAAATACAGACAACTCTTCAAATGCATTGGTTAACAGCAAAGTTCAGTATATCCGTAATGGAATGTCAACATTAAAAGATTCTGGTCCATGTTTAGGTAAATAAGTATTACTGTTTGCTCACCGCCATCAGTTTAACATAGACAAGTTGGTCAGAGTTGTCCTCGCAGCAAAGCCAACGAGGGTTTAAAGACCGCTGCTAAATGAGGACCATCTGACACAGCCAACCCTTTTCTCCAGGTGGAACCAATCACTTATTACAAAGCTAAATATGGACAACTGACCCTCTCCCTAATTTAAATACTATTGATTTATATTTTATGGCTAGTGGCTGTGCCATTTAGAGCCCAGGTTAGTAATTGTCCATTTTAACAGGGAATCGTAACTCTGGCGGGGCAGTTGTGTGCTGTCAATTGACACTCTAGGTCACAGCCGTATGTCACCCAACCTGAAACCAAACAAGGTTTTAAGGGCACCTCAGCATTTTTGCGAAGTGCTTCTGCCCGCAATGCCACTCAGGAGGCTCTGTTTGTGTGGCATCTTTCAGCACTTGTTCACCTGGTCACACTCAAATCCATTCTTCTAAATCTTCCAACAGTACAAATAAGAGAACGGAGACCACGCTCTAGTATACTAACTAAAGGCATTTGTTATAAATTGACCTGTTGAAAGTGCTTCACACTCCGCTGAAGCGGTCCATGGAATGTTCTTTCCACACAGACCGGGTGAAAATGTCAATTCAGTTTTGACCTCATTAACCCTTTGGCCAGTAAATACTCATCAATCTTTAGGAAGCCCCTGACCTCCGACCCCTAAAGTGACCATCCGTCACTTTACCACCAGTTCACCACTTATGGTAAAGTAGGGTAGGGGACACACTTTGATGCCCAAGAACATGTCTGGAGGTTATTTATTTGCAAACAGTGCATCAATTTCCTTAAATATAATTACAGCACTACAATAAAGGTATAATGTGTCCCGTGGGATTGAAGGACCTGGAAAAAGGTCAACAGTATTTTTTATTATGTTACAGATGAGTTGTTCTTACAGCAACATTCAGTCAGGGAATTTTCTGAAAATAATTGCATTCATAAAAATGCATTTTGGATTATTCCCGTCTGAAAAGACTACGGTGGAATGTTAATTACTTGTAATACATCTAACCATAATTTTGCCACCAGTAAAATGATGGAAGCATGTATGGTACATTGAAAATCTTTTAAAAAGGTAGGCCATATATAGACCTGTCCACTGATAACTGATTGGGACTTGACAGAAGGCTCAGGGTCCTTCTCTCTTTGGAATCAATGATTTTCTGGACAGTTACATCACTTTGGGACACATTATACAAGTAGCATCCATCTCTTAGATTGATCTATTCAATAATTATTACAAATAGGTATTTTGGCAATAGAATGGATTGAAGCACAATTGTGTTCGATTAAATTAAATTGGAAAAGTATACATGGAAAAAATAACACATCGGAACTCAGACAGTGCAGCCAAAAAACATGGTGCCTCTAGAGTGGTTTAATGTGAGGAAAGCCAGCAGCATTCTATAAAGTAGGCTATTACTCTGGAGAGCTACGAGCAACATATTCAGGTAAAAAGACTACAAAGACATTTCTCACTTTAAAGGGGTCTATAAAAAAGCCATACTCCAGGACCAGGTTGGTGTGGGCAGTGGAAAGTGAGCTTTCAGGGAAAATGTGTGACTTTCTCCGGGGCATGGGATAGTGGATGAGACAGGTAACTATGCTATTAAATGTTTTAGTTGCCCGTACCACTCTGACACCTGGACGTGTTGGGTGTATTGATGATGGTGGACATGTTGATGTGTTTGTTCCGTGTGAAGTGGCTCTTGGTCGGGAGGCTGTCGAAGTATTCCAGCTATGCATGTCTGAGAGGAAACAGGTTTCAGGCAATCACTCACTCTGCCTTTCATCTGCCCCATCTGCCATTCCCCACAACTGGCCGTTGCCTCTTTCTAACTTTCTAACTCTCCTTCCGTCTTTTTGCTTCCCCTCTCTCCTTCCCGCTCTCTCGTTCCATCGCTCTCTTTCTTGGTGATGAATGAACTGTCGAAGGAACAAAGCAAATCAGTAAAAAAAAGCAGGAGACAAAAACATCTACTTCTAAACAGCAAAACACCCCCAAAAAACAAACCAAGAACTTGATTCCCGTCCAGAATTCATCGGTCAGAGCCAATCCTAAAGGCGGATGGCCCTCGCGAGGAAGTGCTTTGTGTCTCTATATGGGTTAGGGGAGTGTAGGAGCGCTGGGCAGAGGGGGGGATGAGAGAGAGTGATAGGATGGGGCTGGTGTGAGCTGAAGGGGGGTGTGGAAGACCCCCCCCAAAAAAGCTGAAGACCACTTTGTGGGGAATGTTTAGTTATGAAAACAACAGTATTGTAACAGATGGGGCCGGCTGCCCCTTGGAAACGGCGTGGCAGCAGGGCTGGGAGAGCAGGGGAGCTTATCAGGCTCACAGGAGAGTCAGAGGGAGTCTGACTGACTGGGCCGGCGGTCGCGGACACACACTTCAGCGCTGCAGGGGACACATATAAAACCTTCCTCACACCCCGTGTGTCCAGCCGTCTGGCACACTCCAGCACTTCACTGGAGGGCTCCTGTCGTCTTGAGTCGAGGTTCTCACAGCAGATGGAGGGATTCTTCCAGGACGCAGCTGAACTTAACTTGAGACGCTTCAGATGGGGGGGGAAGGTGGTGTGTGAACGCAGATATTGTCATTTAAAGTTTGTGGATGTTCGTGGATGTTAATCGTGGATGGGGACTATCCGGATGAATTCAAAAGAAAAAGGAAAAGAGCATTACTTTTTTTTCAGCTCTATTATTGTGACTTTTCTGCTGCTTGTTTACTGAGATTTTCATTATTTTCTACGTCTTTCATAATTTATTTCCAAAACATATTGAAAAATTACGGTATCGAGCGAAGATGGACTACTCAGAGATGTTTAACAATGCAGGGCTGATCATTTTTCCCAACACCAGTCACGTGGACAAAGACATGTATCTGCCGGACGATCTAGATGTGTTCAGTGTGACCATGGCTGTTCTTTATCTTTTTGTGTGTGTTGTAGGCCTGGCAGGGAACACCTTGGTGATTGTGGCCATTTTAAAACTAGACAAGATGGCCTCCGCCACCACAGTGTACATCTTCAACCTGGCCCTGGCCGATGGTCTCTTCATGGTAGGCCTCCCGTTCATCGCCATCCAAAACTTCCAGAACTTCTGGGCATTTGGGGACCTGGCCTGCAAGCTTTTCATGGTCCTGGACGGCATCAACCAATTCACCAGCGTCTTCTGCCTGACCGTGATGAGCGTTGACCGATACATGGCGCTGGTCAACCCGCTGCGATTTGCCCGCTGGCGCACGCCCAGGCGAGCCAAGATCGTCAGCGGCTTCCTGTGGCTGTTCTCCCTGTTGCCCGTCTTCCCCATGGCCTTCCACTTCTCAGCCAGGGACGACCTATGCACCGTGGACCCCCACGTGGTCTCCTACGCCTGGTGGCTAGCCTTCCTCAGCTACACCTTTGCCCTGGGCTTCGCTCTGCCCTTCCTGGTCATGATTGTCTCCTACTCCGCCCTGGTGCTCACCATGAGGTCCCAGCGCCATCGGGCCGGTTCCCCGGGACAGGAGAGCCGTCGCCTGGAGACCCAGGTCACCAAGACGGTGGTGTCGGTGGTGCTGGCGTTCGCCGTGTGCTGGCTGCCGTTCTACGCCTTCAACTTTTGCTCGCTGTTCGGCTCAGACCCGACCTTCATCAGGGGCTTTGAGTTTGTGGTGCTGCTGTCCTACTCCTGGAGCTGTGCCAACCCCATCCTGTATGCCTGCCTCTCAGAAACCTTCAGGGGCCACTTCCTCACACTCCTCTGCCCTTCAAAGAGGTCTACCAGCGTGCAATGCAACCCTGGCACAGAGCACTATGACCTTAACAACACAAGTGAAAGAGACATCAGTGTGGTGGCATAAAGAAACCTGGAAATCACATCAGTTCAGAAATTAGGAAATGTTTTATGCATGCCCTAACTTACCCTATTCCCATATAAACTTCCTAATAATGGCCGTAGTTCTGTGGCTTTTAAAGGTTGTTGAGTAAAGATTGCTTTTTTTGTACGTTTAGAAGAACAACAAAAGGTTCTGCAGGACAATGGACGTTATTTATCCACTCTGACGTTTTTTTCATTTCATTTCAATAAGGCTGCTCTGTGTTCATACCTCGATTACGTCATTTTCCATAACAAATGAAATGAGGTATAAATTATCCCACAACAAAGAGGCATAGATGATGATCCCAGATTGCAGCTACTGTATGTGACACAGGCCAAAACAAACGTTTGCTGTGTCTTTCATTGGTATTGTTATTGTTTCAATGGGGGGGGGGGGGTGTAATGTATGTAACTTCTTAATGTCCGGACCCGCTACAGGAAAATAGCAACATTATCTACCGGACATTTTGGGCGATCGTTGTCATGGAAAGACTTTTCAGATTATATATGATTATGGGAAAACCCTCTTGGAAAACTGTTTGGTTCTGAGACAATGGACAAGATGAAAAATCTTTGGTTCATCCTAAAATTTGTCTTAAATTGGAAGAGCATCAAGTAAGAATGTTCATATTGCAACTATGGTGGTTTATAAATTAGTATTATTAAGTTTAAATGTATCCAATTTGTCTGAATGGAATACATTTGGGTTTTCTTGATCTTTGCAGATTCATGGAAAATGTAGAACTTTATGGAATGAATTTGATCAAGCAAATTATTATTTATCAAAACAGAAAAAAGGAAAAAAAATATTTTGCATAATCGCATAATCATCTTTAGTATAAGTGTCAATTTATTATATTATTATTTTGACTTCATCATCAACAACTGTTGCATAAAAAAAATAAAGTCATTGTCAATAATTACTAATATAGTTTTTACGAATATGTATTGGTGCTTCAGCCTCACTTACTAACCTATTCACTGCCTTGTATTTGACATGTGGACCACTTTTAATCCAAAGTTAAAAAAAAATCCACTGGCTAAAAAGTGCTTTCCATCAAGGGAACATCCACATATCTTTAAGTAATGTGCTTCCGGTTTGTTTTTGCTATTTTGTAACACAAAAGGGAGAAGCTCCAAAAGATTCTGAAGCTTTATGTCTCTCCATTTCTAAGCAACAACAAGCCAGAACAAAGCTCAACCCGGATAACAGGACTCAATATTGTCCAGCACTGCGTGTATGGATGGCCCAAAGCCCCCACTCTAGTTAACGTGTTGACGGTCTGTGAGCCACGCATGATCAATGTCGAAGGCCAACGGGGGCATGTTTGCTTTATGTTTCATCATTCTGGGTCTAAACTATATGAAGGTCAGATAATCCTTTACTTCGACTCTGAGTATGTTATTCTATGATGTGCAAATCCATAAGGATTTCATGGTATCTTGAGGCAGCTGTAATTGAAACATTGCCTTCTATGAGGTTTTAATTAAAGACTCGGCTTAATGTTGCGTACAGCAGGTTATATTTGTTATTTCGGCTGCATACCATTAGACCTTTACCCATTCGTCAGTAATTAGAAGCAGCTGCTAAATGCTTACGAGATTGTAAAAAAGTGACAGTGATGACCACTCAGTGTGCGGGAGGTGAGAACATCAATAAAGAACCATTGCACAATATATTTGCTATATACATCCCAACATTTTCCCTCTCACGGTCACACCTCATATTTCCTCCTATGGGAGATATACTGTGTTCGTGCAATCCCAATATAGTCCAAATCAGATAAACATTGTATAATACTTTGACAAGACAACCGAACTCCTGGGGACAGAAACCAGAACAGGCCTCATCACTTATAACTTTGTAGTACTGGGATCCACAAGCTAGACTGGATCTCAGGTCAATAACATTCCTTAAAAACAGGCTGTGTAATGCCTGGGTTGGTTGTTCTCATGGTAGGCATGTTGTGTGTGTGTGTGGTCCTGCAAGCTTTTCTTAGCAAGCAGAGACAGACAATCAGTCCTCATTTTGAACAGACATGACAGCTGGAACAATCCACATGCACAACAGGAAGCTATAAAATAAACAAGGACATTAGTGAATGTTTTTGCCAAACAGCCATCCTTTTGGTATATCGGGGTAAGGATGTACCTCAGAGTTGTGCCCTAAAAGACCCAACCGTCTCTTTCTATACACACGGGGTCGGTAACCGTGTCTCTCTAGACGTGGATCCTGCAGGCCTGTTCTTAAGGCCGAGCAACTGATCCTTTCCTGCAGGCTTTTACAATGTGCCACCCTTAGCCTTTTGGGTCTCCTAAGCTAAAATGGGTGGGAGGGTTGTTATTTAACTCTTAAAGGTCTTTTGCCTTTCTGTAAGTACTTCATGACAGTACAGATACAGGGACCCCATTTGGCCATTTTGGGTGATATATTAGAGCTTCTGAGAACAAAGATGTGGAGTACCCAGTACCCAGACGTGACATGTTGATATGATATGTTCATTCTAATATATACCAGATATTATATAATGTGTTATTATTTTGTCAATATAATTTATATTTATACGTGTAGGTATCCACATACAGTGTAAAACAGGCAACCTATTACATTGTACTATCTTTCCTTAATAAAAACAAACACATTAGCCTTTCTTCAAAACCCACTATCTAAAGGACACCATTCTACTATGAAATATGACCTCTTGAGAGGCCAAAATGTCAAGATATTGACATAGCGGAAATGCTAACCCTTGACGCACAAGGGTTAATGTGTTATTTAATGTTTCTCCTCTATTTTACAGTTGGCTTGTACCCAAGAACACAACTCTTATTGACTTTGGAGGTATGACATGGCAACCTCTACTTGATTAATTAAGACTAAATATATTTGTCTTGCGCATTCCTGGCATACATTCATCATGGGGTCCTCCCAAGGGGCTCAAGTGTTTAAGGAGTCATTTCATCGTTATGATTTGGGATTTGTGGTTTGTTGAGGACTAAAGCCCACCATACTCGGCACTCGTTGGGCCAAAAGCATGAACAGGGAATGTTACGTCCGTTACCTACCTCACACTTGAGGAAGACCGACACCAATGTGAGAATGCTGTTCATTGAGTTGTAGGTGAGTATTCAACACCATTACACAAATCCATTACCAAACAAACAGCACGACGTCAGGACACCCTTTACAACTAGATACTGAACATAGTGATGGAAGGACCACAAGCACCTCCTACCCATTCCCTCTTAACACTGAGACCCTCGGGACCTACCCATTCCCTCTTAACACTGAGACCCACGGGACCTACCCATTCCCTCTTACCACTGAGACCCTCGGGACCTACCCATTCCCTCTTAACACTGAGACCCCCGGGACCTACCCATTCCCTCTTAACACTGAGACCCACGGGACCTACCCATTCCCTCTTAACACTGAGACCCACGGGACCTACCCATTCCCTCTTACCACTGAGACCCACGGGACCTACCCATTCCCTCTTAACACTGAGACCCCCAGGACCTACCCATTCCCTCTTAACACTGAGACCCCCAGGACCATGTTTTGGCGTTCACTCTCGGTTGACCCACGACAGTGTCTCTCGCACAACACCAAGTCCGTGATCGAGTTTGCTGACGAAAACAAAACGTGAACATGTCCAAAAACCAACAGCGACGAGTTAGCAGACAGGGAGCAGGTAAGTAAACTTGCATTATGGCACCAGGAGAACGACCCCTCCCTTAACGTCAACAGAAAAGGAGATGACTGTTGACTTTAGGCAGCAGAGGGAGGAAACTTGCCCTAATCTACATCAGCGCTGGGTCAGGTCATGACTGTGAGCTCCCTCCTGGTATCTCTGTACTCCAGTATGGCTGTCCCCAATTAGAGGCATCTGCCCCGTGAGACAAACCATTAGACTGCTCATCACAATAGACTAGGCAGACGTATCTTACGCCGCTCTTCTCAAACGTCCACTTAACTTCAGGATTCCGTTACATCACCTTTATCTATAGATTTGGTTTAAAAAAAAGATCAGATATTGATATGTCCATATTTCTTAAACAATAACTAAATATTTCACTGGGTGTCCTAATTTTTTCACATGATTGTTTGTATTATCATTTTAGTTTACTGTTGTGTCATTATAGTTTAATACATATATTATATACATAGATTTTATTTTTGACTTTTACTTATGTAATATTATCATTTTCTTGTTTCTCGTTTTCTGTATCACGCACTTTTACAGATAGGAGAGACATGGGCACTGAAGCAGGTATGTTGGCAATCCTTACCCATCACGAGCATGTAATTCGTTCAGTATTTATAAAGGCAGTTTGCAAGGTGGCCGAATCGAATACGCTTGAATCCAAGAAACAAGCTAAATAAATGTTTTCAAACACATTTACTCAGCAACAACCAAACAACGTTTGCTTTAATTTGGTTTAAAGAAACCATAGTTCAATACCATTAAACAAATGTCCCACTAGAATTGATGTTCCACTGTGGCGAACTGCACCATATAAAATAATCACCTAACAGTTCTCTCTCTCTCTCTCTCTCTATATATCTATATTATATTACCATGGTAACAAACATAACTCGTCGACTGCTTCAGATTAATAGATTAAAATAGGACGTACGAGAACATTTCGGTCGTATTATTTAATGAAGTTGTAAAATGACAGAGGAAAAACAAAATACTGTATGGTAAAGCCTTAAACGTAAAACAGAATAAGAAATAAGGAAAGGAAAAAGAAAGATGAGAGGAGGAGACAGGTAGATGGAGGAGGAGAAGGGATAGGAGGAGCAGTACATGAATATATATTTTTTAAATAAACTGCATAAAGTATCAACCACCCCATGTATTTTACAGTCCAATGTCAGGAATGCTGAAACATATTGTGATATATTTTTGAAGTAGCAATATGATTTTCCTTTACATGGGGTGATAGCTGATACTTCGGCCTATGCTTATTCTGTATACATTTCAGTGTTGTTAATAGTAATCATAACAATATTTTGAGATTCTACAATCTTTCAAAAAATCTTGTATGTATACACTTCACATAAATATTGGCCGAACTTTGCAGCAACTACTTCTAGTGTTGTTGGAGTTTGTTTACATCACGTCATAACATTCTGATTAACATAAAAGTATTGCAGGAATGTTTCTTGTTATTTGTTATTGTTTTGAGTTCCATAACCAGACAGTCTTATCCAGAAAGACTATAAGCGAACACCATTATTGAGCAAATCGATTGCTCTAACTGTTCCTTGTTGAAGTGTCTTCAAGGAACGTTTGTGGAACAATGAGATCATACCAACACAATTTAATAACTTGGCATAATATTACCATTCTGTTTTTCGGGGGTGACGCCCCCCACCCCATCACCACCCCCAACCAGCAAAATCTGTATAAATATTTCAACCCTGTCCGTTTCCTTCAAACAGGCCAATTCTCACTGACGCACATTGGGGAAGTTTGGTGAGGAGATGAGGAAGGGTGGTCTGAGAGCAAAACGGATCGTCAGCTCCATCTGCATGTAGCGACCAAACCTGCAGCAAACGCGCTCACCCCCAGTCATCAAATTCTACGCAGCAGTGAGTGCGTCGCTTAACAACCAGAGAAATAGACTGAGCACTCCGTGGCGCTTCAGCCCTCTTGCCAGCACAGATTTCACAGTTGCTCTGGCCACGGGTTCAGCGCTTTTTTTTGGCTGCTTGTGTGTGTTTGCTCTACAGGGTATTTGGAAAAAACTGTCAAATGAGACTATAGCGTAATCTATTACATATTTCATCCATTAGACATAACTGTACATAAGTGGTGACGACTGTTACCACTTTGGTGCACGCGATACCCCTGGGCGTGAACAGGTGTTTAATACTTTAATTGGAATCGCGGGGTAGGATGCTGCCTTTCCATGGATTTTAACTGACACCCAAAAGTGGAAGACGGAATACTCATTGCTGAAATGTTTCCGTCTCAAAATGGATGTAAAGTTTCCCAATAAAGGTAAGTTTGAATTTGATTTCGAATCGCTAATGCCTCATTTGCGAACACAAAGTCGATGAATTGCGTTAATACATGTTTGGCAACATTTTCTGTTGGATCTTGTCACAATCAGTTGATAATGATCAATAGGCTTCCCGTTCAAATTGCCCATGTGTATAATTAATCTAACGATTTCGTTTAATTGTCACCTTTTGCTGCATCGTCTAAAAGATACAGCAAATGAAAGCACCTGATCTAGATTATTTATAATGTATGATATGAATGTGTATTCACGTAATTTGTTCTAAACTTTGCATTGTTGAAAATGTAGAATAGAATGGAATGAATGAAGAAGTAATTATAACATGCAGCGATTTGCTTGTAAAAATGTCTCGATCTAATAACATTTTGGTTGCAATGGAAATTATGGATGACAATAATATTCAATCCTTGCCTCAGACTTAGAACATAGATTCTAGTCAGACTATTCAGGAACAAATCTGCACAAAATACATTTTGGTTTGTCTTTGCTATTAAAGTGTGTGTACGTATCCCAACTATACCAGGAATACATCTAAATATTATTAAGTCATGAGAACAGAATTGAAACTCTCTGTTGAAATGAGTAAAGCCTGGGTAAAAAGTATTTTAAAAACCTAACCCTGATAGGACACAAATAGTAGCAAATACATGTAAATTATAAATGTTTATTGCTTCACAAATGTTTTTAATCTCTGCCATTCTTCATTGTGTACACAAGACGTGTTTTTCCCCAGAGGTGTTGATATTATGCCTGAGGCAGCTAGTTTCAGCCCTGACATTAATTTGATTAAAAATCTGAGTTTTGAATATTGCAACAATTCCCAACCAAATATAATAACTTTCAGCTACGTCAACAAAACGGTGGGCATATGTTGCTCTAGGGGTAATGCAAAGTCTGTAGTATATTATCAACAATTATTCACAGATTTAATTCTGCAAGGTGGAAACACGTACACCAGACATATTATTATAATTTTTATTAATCTGGAAAACATCTAAAACATCTTTTCACTTAGAAAATGTGGAGTATGTTGAGAACAGATCTTAGATTTAATTGTGAGGTAGGAACATAGGAACACTGGGCAATTAGGAAGCAGATGTAGATGCCTGAAAAGAACTTCTACGCCAGGAATCTTGCCACCAATAGAGCCAATAAATCATTCTCAAAAAGGATAATGCATGCAGAATACATAAGTACAACATAAAAATCCAAGCCAATGCTAAAGGGGATTTCTGCAACTGTCTCTGACCGGTTATTTCTGGTTGCCCATGCGTTGTGCAACTAATCCCTAACAATCTCTTATAAAAGGCATACAGTTACCCAGTCAACCCAGGCCTAAGTAAAGACATATGCCCACTTAATTAATTACAAACCTGACCCTTTCCATGTTTGAGCAATTAAAAAGACATTAAGTGTCTGGTTTTCCCAAGATAATCATATCTCAAAGAAACTACATTGAAATAGGACATAAAAGAAAACAAAAAAGCATTGTAATGCCTGAAACCTGGATCCTATGTATAGAAGAGTTACAGTATTATTCAGTAATTATGCCGTCTCTGAGTGTATCTTAATCCAGCTATGAACGTATTCATTACTCATTTCAGCTTAGGAATCAATGGCTGTTTTTTAGAGTCTCACATTAGCTCGAGGCTGTTAGTCCAATCCAGATCAATTAAGTCAACATTTGACAGTGTTTACAGAACAAATTGCTTATTTTCATAACATTTGACACATTTCAATTAAAACAGAAAGCCTTCAGGAGGAATATAAAACACTCCGGTCCTGTAAGTAAAGAGCAGGCTAGACTATTTTAATGCTGAGCGAAAGACAGTCATAGAGTAAACCACCATAGGTTAACAGTTGCCATGGTGCTTCGGAGGGACTTATTCCACCCCGTCATTGAGTCATCATGTTCTCCCGCCCTCTCCTTTGTCCCTTCCTCATATACTTTGCCCAGGTGGAATGTGACACTAGTGTATCCTTACTCCACCCCCGGACCACACCTAACCCAGCTCTCCTCCCTGGAACTATGGATGCCTGGCCTCTCCTCCCGTCGCCTCCCAACCTTTCCCTGGCAGACCCCCTGTACTACGACAGCTACTTCCCGGGGAACGAATCTGACCTGGGCTCCCGGAATGACACTCCGGATGAGACCCACCAGAGCTTTGACAAGACCAGCTCTGTGGTCATCACCTTCATCTACTTCACCGTCTGCGCCGTGGGGCTGACCGGCAACGCCTTGGTGATCTACGTCATCCTCCGCTACGCCAAGATGAAGACAGTCACCAACATCTACATCCTAAACCTGGCCGTGGCCGACGTCCTCTGCATGCTAAGTCTGCCGTTCATCGCCGTACAGCTGGCCCTGGTTCGCTGGCCCTTCGGCTCGGTGCTCTGTCGCCTGGTCATGACCGCGGACTCTCTGAACCAGTTCACCAGCATCTTCTGCCTAACGGTCATGAGCATCGACCGCTACCTGGCTGTGGTCCACCCCATAAAGTCCACTAAGTGGCGGAAGCCGCGCGTGGCTAAGATCATCAATCTGACCGTGTGGGGAGTGTCACTGCTGGTCAACCTACCAATCATGATCTTCAGCGGTCTGACGCCCAATCGAAACCATGCGTGGGTGTGCACTATAGTTTGGCCGGAGCCTCAGGAAGCCTATCGAACGGCGTTCATGTTCTACACCTTCTTCCTGGGGTTCTTCCTGCCGCTTATCGTGATCTGCCTCTGCTACCTGCTCATCATCGTCAAGGTGAGCATCCTCCTCACGGTCAGAGGCCTTTCATTCTCAGGTTCACTTCTCTGTATATCTTTGTGAAGTTTCCCCCCCCCATTCTGATAGACACAGTTTTTCTGTCATTAACGAAATGTAATTTTAATCAAAATATTATTTTGAATGCCCAATTTAGGGCTATGTTCATTTCGCACTTTCAAGTGAAACTGTATATATTATACATGAATTAAGAACAAATATATGATAGCTCTTGGGTAGCAAAAACACATCAGGTATTCCAGAATTGTAAACTACTACAGGTACACTTGGACCACCAGCAAGTAATAATGTATACTGCGTCGTGGCCGAAAGGCTTTGCATGTTTTATATCAAGCCTGTACATTAAAGGCTTTTTAACTTTACTGCCTGCAACTGAATGTTTGATACAACCCAGTATACATACATTGCTTTAAGGCAAATCATCCTTTGGGAATCACCTCATGGTCATACTAAGGTGGCCCGGTTAACGTCAGATTCGGTACAACCACAGAACAAGGAGCCCAGACGGGGCGCACCACACCCGTACCTACACGAAGGTGACACTGCAGATAACCGGAAAGGCGTGCCCTCTCTCCCCACTGAACAGGTGAAGTCCTCGGGCATGCGCGTGGGCTCAACCAAGCGTAAGCGCTCGGAACGGAAGGTGACCAGGATGGTGTCCTTCGTAGTGGCCATGTTCGTCCTCTGCTGGCTGCCCTTCTACGCGTTCAACGTCACGTCCGTGATCGGCACCATCAAGACCACGTCCATCCTCAAGAGCACCTTCGAGTTCGTGGTGGTGCTGGGCTACGCCAACAGCTGCGCCAACCCCATCCTGTACGCGTTCCTGTCGGACAACTTCAAGAAGAGCTTTCAGAACGTCCTGTGCCTGAAGAAGGCGGCGGGCCTGGACGAGACGGAGCGCAGTGACAGTCGCGTGGACCGGACGCGCGTGGTCAACGACGCCGCGGCGGAAACGCACAACGCCGCGTTGCTCAATGGCGAGCTACAGACCAGTATCTGAGCCCTCCCACAGTGTCTGAGGAACTGCGTGTGAGTGTGTGTGTGTGTGTGTGTGTGTGTGAGGCTGTCTTTGTTGGTGTAGGTGTGAACTCACCCCCCAGTAATCAGCTATTCTGAGGTTGCATTGGAGCATCAACTGTTTCTTCTCCCTGAGCAGATGGACGGTTTCAAGACCACTAGATGGGTGCGTGAAGAAGTTAGACGAATGACTCAGACTCCACTTTATTCTCCAGGACAGGGGTTGAAACACCCAGGAGATCCATACTGACAATTACACCACACCAGCCAAGAACCAACCAAAAAAGGCTGGAACTGTAGTAGATGGAAAAAGATTTATTTCATGATATATTGAAACTGATAGATTTTTACGATGTTGAGAACAGGATACGAGAAAGAACAATTTTGATTAAAAAAACATCTTATTTATTGATTGGCGAGACGTAACTTTCCCAGTCAGTTGACTGAACCTGAGGAACTTGGAAATGTACAACCACGATTGCTGTTTTTAACAAAGTCTGCCTTTCTAAAGGTTCACACTTGATGTTGGTTTTGTACATACACAATGTTTTCTGTGATGTGTGGTCGATACACTTGTGAACCCCAGTTTAGCTTAGATCACACCACTTTGTTACTGTCTGTTGTGGCAAACATGTCACCTGTAGCCGGTCGTTGCGTCTTGATTTATATTGGGTGCGGTCTTTATATTCTAGCACGAAGTGTACGAGAGCATGTGAATGACATGTGGAATGGTGGCAGCAGTGAGAAGTTGCTTAGTATTTATGCATTGTTCTTTGAACTACTGTGCCATTTACCGTGAAATATCTCCATTGTGTCAGAGATATATTTGTACTGACTGTTTTTGGGGGAAATTGTCTATTACGCCCCAACGGTGTCAGATTGCATCACATCCAATCATTATCAAAGGACAGTCTTGGAATGACGCAGTTGGGGAACCTTTGACCTGGCACACACCACAGCAAATGCACACACAGCCACACACACACAAATACACTAAGCTTCCACACACAGCCTGTTAGCATAGAGATTCTGAACTGATATGACATTTTCCCTTTCGGCTACTGGCACTCCGGGATATAGCATGCCTCTAGCATCACCCAGCTTTGGAGGACCCAGGGTTGTTCATGCTCTACAGAATGTGTGGAGTTTGGTCTCAGTGAACAACATCGTCAGGAAGCGGTGACACCTAGCCAAAGGAGTGGGGGAACTGTTGCTGCCATGTTGTGGTTGGTAGAGAGATGGGTGTACTGCACTACCAGAGTCCAAGGGCAACAGCGTTATCTCTTCAAACGTGTGTGCAGATGGAGAATCCATGGTTCTGTGTGTGTGTGTGTTTGTTTCAGAGTATACACTTGCCAGTGTCCTTGCATGCTTTAGTGTGTATGCTTAGGCATCTTTGTGTTTGCTTCTAGGCCTCAGCGTGTAACCGTGTGTGAGCCTCTAATTTCACAGTCCATTAAGGTGGTGAAATCAGGCTCTGTAATTTGTATCGTTATGCCGAAGCGCCTCCCCCATGTACAGTGGGTGAGGTAGGCCTGTAACACCGGAGTAGTATGAAGTGAACAGCCGGGGCTCCCTGTCCATTTGAAAAGGGCTAAAACGGGATGAACAGGTCATGGATGAAGCGTTTTTACATCGCTGGAATGCAATCATGTCCCCATCCATACACCACCCACGTGGAGTCACATTGAGGACAACAGCTGGTGGTCGTGTTGAGGGATTTAACCGCTCTCTCACCTAAAATGTACCCACGTTTGAGGCCAATGAACTAGGAGGATGGGTAATGGGTTTGACAGTGAGCACTAATGTGTTGACCTCTGTGTCTGAGCAATCAATGTCTCTGCTTTCCGTTATTGTTCGTGATGTGTCATCATGAATGTTTTTGTGTGAGTTTTCAGATGGATGACATTTTATTGGAAAGTAATTTTGTCATAAAAACGTTTTTTTTCAGAATACAGGGCTGTGTGTGTGTGTGTTAAGCCCTATCTCCACTGGCAGGAGCAGATTTTGGTTGCCTTGACTTCCTATGGTCAAGGCAACCAGCTAGATGATTCACTCTTAGGAACAAAGGCTTTGGTTTCTCCCCATGGTGGAAGCTTTTCTGGAGTTAATTGTTCTGCCTAGAACCCACATTTTAGAGAGGGCGCTACCAAGAACTCTTTAATTGTGGAAAGGTTTTACTAGAGCTCTCTTGTCATCAGGTAAAGGGGCTTTCACCCAAGAACCCAACTTAATGTACTTCTTGTATTATTCTTTGTATTTGCTCATTTCTGTCAGAAAAGCAACACGATCTCCTCAAGCGAATTTGATGTTGAGTCTAATTCTTCTGTATTGGTGTGTTCAGCAGCACATAGGAACATTGCTAAAAGACGGCCGATGGCGCTATCAATGAATGACAATCGTTGCTACACACGAAAGGACTTATACTGAGATTAGTTTCACATGAAGGCTTCACACAATGAAACAAAACATACGATTATTTTTATCAATACACACTGTGACGTGTGTGTTTTTTTTGTGTTTTTTTTCATGTTCCTTCTGGCCAATTATATTTCAAACAAATCTCACCGCCCTAGACATCTCTCAAACATGATACTGTACACACCACATAAGGTCCGCAAATGGTTCTATATGAAGGGTTCCCGTTTATGAATGGAAGGAATAGAACTTCTTGTGTCCGAGAACCTTTCATATATTGACAATCCAAATACCATAAAGGTTTTTCAGATGTATCTTACTCTAACTTTCTTATTGGTATACAAAATAATTACATTTTGAAGAGGATTATTTCTTTAACAAAAATGTAATCAATATACATTTATTTAAATTCACGTAGTAACTAATCCACACATTCTGTATGTATTACAATAAAAATTTATGTGAAGAATTGCCATCAAGTGAAGACTTGCTAATAGTAATAATAATAATAAAGTACATTGATCTTAAATAAATTATTAAAATCGTGGAGAAGTTATTGTTCATGTCTAGGATTGCAAAGCTAGAATCTATTGTTGACCTACAGAATTATAAACACTGTGAAATTGGGATTTTGCTGTTTTGGCCTTTTGACAACTCCTTTTGGATTGAAAATAAACTTCATTTAAATATGGTTCTGATGGCATTAGGTATGTCCATGATGTTGTCTCTGAATACTTTACTAAACATCCACTCTTTTAGGTGGCAGTGGGTTGTGGTGTGGGCACAGTTGGTTCCTGTGAAACTGAAAAACAAATACCAGGGTTGTGAAATATCACAAGACAAAACAAAATCTGCCGTAATTTGCCGTAATACACATAATACTGTAGATAATTAGACTAATGATTATGAAACAATTAGAATTATGGAACAACTTAAAACTCTTTTCCATTTTCCACATTAAAGAGAAGAGAAGGCAACAGTGTGGATAGATCCAGAAAAAAACAAGTCAACCAGAACAAAAAACATACGTACAGTAATTTCTTTAACATAGATTAATGATTAATTCATTTTAAAATCCTAAAAGCTACAGACATTTCCCAGCGTTGCTTCATTTGTGTGTATTTTAAATGATACACTAACACTCAGGGTGATTAGTAAAATTTTTTGAAAAATATGTTTGAAAAATATGAAAAAAACACTTTTGACCCAGAGAAAGGAAATTGCACAAAATAAGACCTACTTTACCATTGGACACCAAATATACAGTTGCTGTCAGATCTTTTGGATGAAAACTGCTCTTCTGAATGATTACATGTCATCATGACCTGAAGGAAAAAAAAGAGCATTCTACAAAAGTTTGAAATAAATTCGCACCACCCGAGCACTGCCAGGACCCAGGCACCCTCCAAACTCAACAATCAAAGAAGGAGACTTGTGAGAGAAGCCACAAAGAGGCCAACAATCACTTTGAAGGAGCAAAGATTTCAGAGACTGGGTTCAATCAACCAGAACTGCCCAATGATGGCTTCTGATTGGCCTTGAAATAGGGGCTGTGGCAAATGGTGACTGAATATTGATTTCAACAATGTTAGGGTTCCATTCAAACAATCAATTACTGCTGAAATAAATATAACACACAGCTAGTAATCTTGATTTCCACAACAGTTGCAGAGTTTACAATCCTTTATCTCTTCCAACACAATGTTTTCTTTACAAACAAGGACCAAACGTGTTGATTTAGTGATGCTTTTACTCATACGTCCCACTCCAGCACTGGTTGAGAAGCTAGGGCATTCCTCTATCATGTTCTAGAGGTTAGATTAGCACTGCTTGAGAAGCTAGGGCATTCCTCTATCATGTTCTAGAGGTTAGATTAGCACTGCTTGAGAAGCTAGGGCATTCCTCTATCATGTTCTAGAGGTTAGATTAGCACTGCTTGAGAAGCTAGGGCATTCCTCTATCATGTTCTAGAGGTTAGATTAGCACTGCTTCAGAAGCTAGTATTCCTATTCGGTTTATTAGTAAATGCTCAGGATCCCAAGCTGAAGACTGAGGTTCAATTCCTACCTACAAAGATGGTACACTTCAGGTTTCTCAGAAAAGTTGATAGAATGAATGTGAAATACTTTTAGTTTAAGTTGTCTTAAACAGTTATATTAGCCCAGCCAGATCCTCTTGGTCTAGATTTATATATATATGATTCTCAATGGGAGGAACATGACCTGCTGAGTGCTGAATATTTCATTTAAATGAGCTTAGTTCAAAGGCAATGAGGTCAATGCAGTGGCTGCTTTATCTGATTTTAGTTCAATATGTTTTTCCCAGAACATCAGAATTCAGGGCTCCTTAAACAATGTTTGAAAATTAATTATTGCTAGATTACATTTTTAAAAGTTAATATTAGTATATTATTTCTGTCTTACAAATTCTGAATCATACATTTGATCCATTATGTGAGAGCCAGTCTGTTCATCTAGAAGAAAAAAAATTAAACGCTGGAACTTTAACTCCATAAATGTCTGTTATATTTGGAAATACAGAAAGAACTTCTGGTTTCTCAGACTCCCTTCTATACTTGCCTGGATGTATGTGTAAACAGGATGTATGATTTGCGCAGATGTCAAATGAAACCATCCCCTCCATTCAGTCAAATGACCATCAGGTTTGAGCATAAGTGGTTCCACTCGAGAAAACCCTGGTCCTATATTATGTTGACTGTTGGTCAAATGAAGGGGCAGTTTTCATCATTGAATATAACATATTTGGTCCTCACAGTGCTTTACTCTGAATCAGCTGCTCTTATTGCCGTCTGGGCACAATTCCATAGTCTGGTCCAAGATCGGGCCTGATTGTTACAAGCTGGCTTGATGAGTTACAAGGAATTGGCATGATAGCAGAGTCTGAATTGCTAGAATGTTCCGAGTCTGAAAATAGTATTGGGGTAGTAACTTGCTACTTGCATACATCTCCTTCAATAATTTGTACATGTTATTATATTTTGTAAAATGTTCCCCCTAGTTAGTAAGTTTGAGTTCAGAGCTGGAGCTAACAGCAGTGCCACTCAGTTAACCTATTAATAGAGGTATGTTATGAGTTTCTATTTCAGTCACAATGGTCATAAAAATTGAAAAAAGATGCATGTTCTATAAATGCATTAGAAAACAAAATGTTTTTAGTAATGCTGAATGGTTAACGCTAATGCATCAAATCTGGTTGGGATGTCACCGAAAACGTTGCAAATGTCTCCCTCACCTGGTTAATTGATGATATTCCAATGCTTTTGGTGGATGTGGAAAAAGAAAGTCAATGCAATTGTCAGGAAAATGCTGTGAAAACACTACCCTTTAATCACATCCTCTGAAAGGATCAAAGAAGACAGCTTATACAATCCCACAGGCATACAGTACATTTAGGTGGTTGATCTGAATTGATCTGTCATATTTTGGAAGAGATCTATTGTTTTAGACATTTTGTTGTGTTAAAAGAGCAACTCAAACTTATCTTGGTTTCTAAATGCATGGATTTACGTTTGACTAATGTGTTATGTTTTAGTGTGTAGTTTGCTTGATTTTAATAAAACCAGTTTTTCAACTGCATGCACATGATCATGACGTATCTAGAATATTGATCTCATTATGATAACTAAGGCTTATACTTTTTGGCTTTTACACTTCACGTTATTGCATGAAATTTCAGGAAAATGTTAATTACCGAAATGCATACCAGTTAAGTAATTGGGATCTCTAATAAAGCACATCTTATCTGAAAAGCACGACATTCGTTTCCATGGTGTGTCCATTAATCATTTAGACTGTATTCTAGTCAAAGCTGATGTTAGACTATAATATCTATTGTATAAAAACTCCCATGGAAATATTTTGTCATTACCGTAACACATTGAAATCTACATATTTACAATATGTATTTATTTACATAAATCACCCATTAAGGTTAACTTAATGAAGTCATTGTACTGGCTCCATCATTACTTCTGATATGTTCTCTGGGCCCATGGTTCTCTTCTTATACAACTTTGAGACAACTCCTCTAAAGGGGTTATTATGAAAGATTGACAATGAGATACATTTAAAAAAAGAGTTAACTAAGTCCTTTATATTATAGGAGCAATGTTATATATTCCAACTTATTTTTGCATCACCTCGTAAACATTAGTAGTTGTGCAAATGGGAGAAAAAGATATAGCTCAAAAACCAAGACAACATGTCTCACTTAAGAACTTCAAAGTCATTTTATTTGTGTGAATGACACGTTTGCATCTTCCTTTATCTTCCAATTTGACTGAACATCTGTTTCTTGTAGGCCTATTTTGAGGTTAGTAGGTTTCTGTAGTTGTCTGTACGTTGTCTGTTTCTACATGAAATCTTCTACGTAAACTACACCAGGTGCAGAGGAGGGTGTAATTATACGTTGTCAGTTTTACTTTCACACTGACTTAACACACATATTAACTTTGCTAATAACTCATTGCAAAATCCATATTAAAATATGTAGTTATCAAGGTAAGTAGCCCGAATAACTCATAAGAGCAACGGTTAACTGATATCTGTAGGCTGAAATATAAATAGGCTACATCACCTGGACAAAACACTTGTGAATTGTAAAGCCTTAACCCAAATCCTTAATGATGAGTGGAGAAGAAATGTGTCCACTCAGCATAATTGAGAAGATCGTTTTTTTCCACGTTGCAGGGGACAGTCTGCTGCAAAGAATGACATGTCGTTTGTGTATTTCTGTAAAGTAGAAGCCTTCCATATCTCGACCAAAAACGCTTAAAGGCCGTTAGACACATTTTTTGCGTTGAAAAGCGCACCTGTTACTATTTCTGTTCATATCTCCAGACTGGTTAAATATAGAAGCCTATGGATTGATCCACGCTGTAGGGGACAGTTGCAAAGAATGACATGCCATTTGTGTATTTCTGTGAAGTAGAAGCCAAATCTCGACCACAAAATGATTTCATCAAAGAAAATTTTTTTCCAGGCGTTAATGTTGAGTCGACAAGAGACTTGTCTATGGTAAAGCCTTAACCCAAATCCTTAAGGCCGAGTGAACAAGAGACTTGTCTATTGTAAAGTCTTAACCCAAATATTTATCCAAATTGACTTACAGTTAGTGCCTTCATCTTAAGAGAGCTACATGAGACAGCTGTCCCGTTTGTACGAGTGGGACCTCCCAGAGACCAAAGGTGGCCGAGCAAAGAGCTTGCAAGAGATGTGGGCTCTGAGCATTGCCTGAAGGTAGGGAGGGGACCTGTGTTGTGGTTTGTATGTGAACAGCAATTAGAAGCCAGTGGAGTCTGAGGAAGAGTGGAATCAGATGGCAGAACAAGTTCATGGTACGTTTTAGTGGCTTGTTGGCAAAAGCACAAAACCCTAGAAACAGAGACTTGCAGTAGCCTCTAAGGGAGATAACTAGTAACTAGATAACTAGCGCCGGGATTAGTATATGCTCCGCTTCCCATGTGAGGTGAGAAATTACTAAACTTTTTAGAGCGGGAACCTGTAGGTCGGAGTCACTGCCATGATGTTCACAGGGTGTGGTCCGCAGTCACTGCAAGGTTCTTAAAACCATGGATGGTCACCGCATGGAGTTGTCAACCGTGTTGCCTCGAAACAGACAGGCCCTTCCTGGGAGAAGCTGCTCTGTCTGGACAAGGCAGACTTAAATTGGTGGGCTGACATCAAAGCAGAAGAGATGTTATGCTTTTACCTGGATGTTGGGGGTGAAGAACCATGTAGTCAGCTCATCCAATCCCAGGGCAGAAGCATAGTATGTATTGTTGATGCCCAAGCAAAAAAGAACTGAGTGTGTGTGTGTGAAAACAGAAAGTTGATTGGCAATAAATGTCCTGCGTGTTGGTTATACAGGACAGATTAGCCCCGGCCATCAAATAGCACAGTGATATATCCCTGGAAGTCTATGAACATCCAAAAGTTAAGATTAGCATTTCTCTTCAAGTCCTATCACAATACAGTACTGCAAGGTCTACAAATGTCATGAGTTCCATGAACGGCATTTTACTTATCAAGACCTTAAAACGTACGAGGTTCTACCTGCACACTCAATAATGAGGAATTTACAGTAGCATAAAGGAATGCACATCCAAGATGTCTGAACTGTTTAGTGAAACCAAACCAAATTAGGTCCACATTTCACATTAATCATTTACCTTAATAAAATACAAATAGAACCGTACGTCGCTTAAATGTCAATCTGTGTTCGGCGAAATCATTGATATTGTAATAGAAAGGTAAAGCAACTTATTGTTTATTATTTATTAATCAAATAAAAACAAAAGGCAACTTTTTATTCTCCACTGAAATGTTGCATTTTAGGTCAACACACAACACACTTTGAATCAACTATTATAGCAGCATTAACAACGGTTAAATCTAATTGAGTAAACTAAAATAGTGTTAGTCTCTGACATTTATAGTTAGTAAACTACTTTTTGTTTATGAATGTCCTTTGCAACATTTGTAATCATTATGATGTACCACATTCTTTTCTATTTTTTAATGATACAAATGACATCAACATCAATTCCTCTCCATTGGGCCTTAGAAAATGCTCTGCAGTATTTATTTATTTTTAAAGTTATTGACTTTCCTCTGACAAGTTTGTGAACATAATTGACAAAAAACACAAACTTCTGAATGATGGAGGATTAGGTTATATCTGAAAAACTAATTTAAAGTCATACATTTCACAACTTCCTCTTTCATGACAGCACAGAACGTTCATCGCTGTGATCATTTTTGTATTAACTGGGCTGTAGAAATAACCTAACAGCGCATAAAGGTTTCCATTTTCTAAAAAGGTCTCTTATTCTGTGATCACTTGAGGACATTCCACCACCCTACTGACTCATTTAATTTTAATGGGAAAGTATGCAAATCCATATTATTTTGTAGACGTACATAAATATATTACAAGCCACTCGAACTAAAAGTATTTTTTATATAAATCAAGCATGACTCATGACAACCGATAACTCATTTCACCTTCTGTACAAGGGGGAAGTCCCAGAAAATATATTGTGGTTGTACCCAAATAAGCCCCTCACTCAAATACATGTCGTCCATGAACAGGGCATGAGAAGCAAATTTCAGGTCACGGTCCTCAGATGGCTTCCATTTCTTTGTAGGTAAGTCCTATGATAACATTAATATTACCATGACCACGCAGTATGTATACGTGTTGGTTCATACTTCTGACGTTCATGGTTTATAATTTTTTTTTGAAAATGGATGGTCGTTGTTTTCATTACTAATTGAATATTTGGGAAGGGTTCTGAAGGAGAACCTAACAAGTTTTATTCATTAGACACTCAAAGTGAAAGTACAACACCACGTCTTTAATAATGTTTTTTGCAATGACCAGTGTTAGACCTAAAAAGATGCTGTGAATGACATCTGGCTAAAAGAAACAGTGATCAGCACATGAAAATTATATTGTAGTACTGCATTATGAATTAGGCAAGTTTACAGGTAAGAATAATTGCTAGATTTTCTGAAGTTGATGGCGGTGTGAGGTAGTTACTTGTGTTGAGCATGTGTGCTGTTTCCAGCTCAGTATTTCTGTGCCTAGTAGAGCGGAGCAGTTCGCTTTAGTTTGTTTATATCATAGAATGTGTTCATAGAGGGATGCCCACTCTAATCATACATATTTACTTTTAGGCATATAGGGGAAGGTACAAGATATTAAAATAACATGCTGCCCCCTGCAGAAAAGAAAGTCCTAGTTGTATATCAGCCTTATCTTATATAATCAAAATACGAGAGTTTTTAAATAGTGGTGGTGACATTTTTAAAAGACCAAATAATTCTTTGTCAAGAAATAAACAGGATGCTCAAATATGTCCTATGACTATTGGAACACAGAAAACCTTAGGAATTGAATGTGATCGCGTGGGAGTGTTGTAGGGTATGGCAACTAGCTACCTAAGGATGTTGCTAGAGTACAATTAGATCAAGGAATCTCTGAAATAACCATATTCAACAATAACCATGGTCACAGCAAAATACACCATTAATTCCAATTCAATACTAATACCTGATTCACAACACATTTAAACCAATTAGCAGTCTTCACTTTAGTGTGCAGATAAGCAAATAAATGGCTAGCTAACAGTAAAAATAATGTTATGCAGTCTCCAGGAAAAGGCAGGTTCTGTGTTAAAAACAATGAATGTGGAGACCCCTTCGCGGTAGTTCTGCTTGTTTACATTACAACTGCACAGATTCACAATAAGCCCAAGAGAGATGCTATTTCCTGTGTTGGCCAAAATGTCAGTAAAGTTTCTGAACCGAGCATTCAAATGTATCACCTTATATTTTATACAGTCTTTCACAATGAAATACGCTGAAATAATTTTGCTCTCATTATTTCACAAAGCACTTCAAGGATAGGAGAGTTACACATGACCCTTGGACTTAAGCCTTGCTGGAGCCTTAACTCACTCTCCATGCCAAAACAATCCAGCAACAAGTAGCTTACAGTCCCCTTTTTTATCCTAACACTTGCAGATAGTCACCTTTAAAATATTCATGCAAGCCCACACACTGAGCTTCCCCCAGATCTCTCAGTTAGTCAGAGCTTCCTCCGTCTCTCATTCAGTGACTCAGAGCGTAAGTTGACGAATGAGCCAAGCCATGGGATTAGGCTGCTCTGAAGGTCACTTCTGGGACGGCCTGGTCAGGAGGTGTATGACCTGTCAGATGGTATGCCAGCAGCCTCATCACCACCCCAGATGCAGTGAATACTGTGGTGAGTAAACAGACAACGCACCAGCGGACATTACACACACCATTGATAGGTAATAAGAGGCCAAGGCCTCGCATTTGTCCATCTTTTAAAATCCCCATTACAGTGCATTTGAAATAAAATGACACATGGTTGAAATAAAGAGGGCCCTACAGATCCCCCCCAATGTTCACTGGTCCAGTTTTGGTGATCTCATGCTTACCGTAGACTCATCTTCCTGTCCGTGACCAGGGAGGACCCCATGTAGTCTGCTGCTGTGAGCGCCCTTCTGCTTCAAGGTGTGACGTGTTGTATGTTCAGAGACGTCCTTCTATACACCGCTGTTGTAAACACTACTTATTTGAGTACGTGTTGTGTTCCCGTCAGCTTAAATTAATCAGGACATTTTCACCTCCCATCATCACCCGAGAACTACCACTATCCGGATGTTTTGTTTTTGTTCTAAAAACTCTTCAGTGCGTGACAATTGCTTAGTCCTCCTTTCTGATGGTTTGGTCAAGCAACAACCTGTGTGCATGACTTACATACTGTGTTTCAGCAACACGGTTTGTGTATTTGTGTTAACAAGAAGGTGTGCCGAACAAAGAGATCACTTAGTGTAAAATGCACCTAACCATCCATCTATGTGCCATTGTGTCTGATTGTGTCAGTGTCTCTGCGGTGTAAGAAGGTCCCAGGTCACTACTATGACAGGCTCCTGAAGAAGTGCATGAGGTGTGCTGTGGTGTGTGGCAGCCACCCCTCCGAGTGTGAACACCAGTGTCAGAGTGAGTGTGAACACCTGCGTCAGAATGAGTGTAAACACCACTGTCAGAGTGAGTGTGTTCACCGGTGTCAGATGAGTGTGGACACCAGTGTCAGAGTGAGTGTGAACACCCGTGTCAGAGTAAGTGTGAACACCCGTGTCAGAGTGAGTGTAAATACCAGTGTCAGAGTGAGTGTGAATACCCGTGTCAGAGTGAGTGTGAACACCCGTGTCAGAGTGAGTGTGAAACCAATTTCAGATTGAGTTTACAGGGAAAAAACCCATCTGGTATTTGTCCATCCAAAAAGTAACATTGCCTAGCAAACCCCTTTCTCATCACAATTGTCTTTATAACAGTGATTCTCTTTCACTATCAGTGAAACGATTGGGCACACTTCCTCATTCGAGTACTGTATATCTCTTCCCTTTCTCTGTAAAACAACTCTTTGAGCCAACAGACATATTTCTAAGTAGTTTCTGGCAGCTCAGATCTAATATATATCAAAACTGACATATGCAAGAAGCCCCTGCACAAGTGCCCCGACCGGGTGTTTCATTACCTCAGGATTTCACAGACGAAATGTCTACTCTACGTCACCCTCTTTTATAGCCACAGCAGTGCAGGAAATAGGGTGCACTTTAGGAGGCAGCCAATGTCCTCTCCAATTCGTTTTTAACAGGAACACACTGGATGTGGGTTTCAAATCGCTCTAAACACTTCCTAGCATGGGCAGTTTGACCTTTACATAAGTGCAGGGCTCATTTTAGGGTAAATAAGGATTTCATGGAGGTCATTTCATTCCTTCCAGCCCAACCGCCTACCCCGAGATCCATCTTGAGGATTACAGAAAAGAATGTCTTACAGAAGCCGAACACCAGGGGGGCCTCCTTCCCCAAAGGTCTGCCGGACTCGGCCATCCTGGTCTACTCTCTGCTGGGCCTGTGCCTGGTCCTCCTGCTGCTGACCCTGTCTGGAGCCCTGCTGGTGCTGCTGAGGGCCAGAGGCAAGGGCCCGCAACCAGGGGCCAAACGGAGCAAACAGACCCAGGGCCCAAGAGCCGAGGAGGGCCGACAACCCGACAAGCACAGCCAGTCCTCCGAAGGTGAGTTGGGCCACAGCGTTGACGCGAGTTACTCCCAGGGGCCAGGGGGCTCGATCAATCAAATATTTGAGGAGAAACAAATCCAACGGCCATCTTGGCTCAGGTCGCCCCTGTTCATTTAATTGAAATTAACAAAAACGGCACCACCCAAACTTACCAATTAAACAGCCGAAAACGCATCCTTTATCTGTGCGTCCTTTATCTTTAGACTGCCTGATGGGTCCGTCTCCGCCCCACGGGACCGGTGTGGCCACGGCGGGCCGCATCTCCTGCCCCACGGAGACCTGTGTGTGTGTCCACTGCTTCCCAGAACTCCGAGTGCCGGGCTGGTGGGAGAAGCAGCAGAAACCCCCCCCCCCTGTCCCCCACCCAGCCGTACCCCGCGCCCCACGCACTCCCACTAGCCCCTCCCACTGTGGGTCATCGCCAAGAATCATTTGTTCCCCATCTCAGCCCGGCCTCCCCGACAGGACCCCAACGGAGACATACTAGACACTACGGCAGCTCTACCAGGCCGGGACGGATCGGTCAACGCCCACACCGGGGGACCACCCCTTTAGGAAGAGAGACTTGGGATCAGCTACCCCTTCCCGGTCCTAAACTGTCCCCAGATCAGCCTCCAGGGTGATACTTCCCCTGGCAGTATGCAGCCCCAGCTACAGCGCTCACACTTTGATGACCTGGAGGAGAAAATAGGTGGCAAAAGAAAAGAGGAGAAACTGTATTGGGGAGGAGGGGAGTACGGAAGCTACCTGTATGTACTTATACCCAAAGAAATGCCCCCCCCTCCCCTCCCCGTTTCCCCCGGGGTTTCACTGATGCCACGCCCCTTGTACATGTCAATAAAATCTCTTAACACACAGGACTGTATAGATATAGATTTTTATTGTCATCGTGTCCAGTTCCTGCAGCAGGTAGTGTTGGGATGTAGTAGAACTCTAACCCTTGGCCTTTTCCAGCCACATGAACACAGGAACTCAGTTTATACCTTGTTTTCTTTTTTTAAGCATACATACATACTGTACATACATGTCTTTACATTATTAAGGTGAAAAACAAACCCCTCATGTGACAGGACTCCGTACCCATCGTAGACAGCATGCTAAATGGAAGTACTGATTCAGTACACAAACATGCGCACGCACACAACTCGTGCATATATGTGCGCATATACACACACACACACACACACACAGAGAGAGAGACAGAAAGACAGAAAAATATAGAGAAACACGTGACCTGGGGTTAACACTGTCTGTTTGAGCCATGGTCTCTGGTAGGACAGTCACATACTGTGTAGGAACAGAGCTCACCTTTTCCTGACACAAACACCTAAGAAAGTCACCTCGGCAAACCCAGTCCCTGAGGGATGGAACGAGGTACAACACTCCTACCACTAATCGCGACAGGTAGGCGCAACATCAGAGAGCTTCCCCATCAGGGAACACAGGGTAAATGACAATCCAATAGGGTTTCCTATCGGTCACCTACTCGGTAACCCTCTATGTTTCAGCACTCTTAAAGCCGGTCCACTGATGAAAGACACGGGGACATCCAGGTCCCAAATCCCCCCCCCGCCAGGAACACCGTCACATCGGGAAGCGTGACGACCAAGCGATAAAACCTCCTAGAAAGTGTGAGGTGACGCCCAGGGCACCAGCCAGACACCCACGTGGTCCGGATGCCAGGGGTGAGGTGTTGCCCAGGGCACCAGCCAGACACCCACCGTGGTCCGGATGCCAGGGGTGAGGTGACGCCCAGGGCACCCGCCAGACACCCACCGTGGTCCGGATGCCAGGGGTGAGGTGACGCCCAGAGCACCAGACACTCACGTGGTCCAGATGCCGGGGGAAGGTGATGCCCAGGGCACCCGCCAGACACCCACCGTGGTCCGGATGCCAGGGGGAAGGTGATGCCCAGGGCACCAGACACCCACTGTGGTCCGGATGCCAGAGGTGAGGTGATGCCCAGGAGTGACTCCCTCACATAATGTTTTATTGCAGCCATGTAAACCTTTAAAGGACCCTGCTAGAAAACAGTCAGGAACAAAATCGTTTTTTGCAGCGGTTACAAATGTGTGGGCCGGTGTGCCATCGCAGAAGGCCACATCGAGCTGCCAAATTAACTGAACCAAGAGGGAGTCCTTCTCCAGCCTGAGAGCAATATAGCCACGACGCACGGTTACGCAATGTCTCGCTTTTACAGGATTCACCCGCTAAGCGAAAGCCCATAGTGTCGCACAGAGTGAACAATGCCGAGGAAACCAAGCGTCTGCCTCCATCACAATGAACAGAAGGGCGAGGGGGGGCTCCACAATGATCTTATGAAGAGGCATGACGTCGCGCAACATGACGTGAGTTGGAGGAGAGCAAGACGAACCGGAAACAAGGATCAGGATGACATAGAAAAATAGATGTACTTCCCTGCCCTTCTCCTACGCCGTTTCCCATAGTTCAAAAATAGATGTGTGCTAGATTCATAATCATACAGTATTTTCAAAACGAAACAAGTCACAAACAACGATTACAGTCCTCCTTTTTTCGTCTTTGCAATACCCCCTATCACCAACTGACAGCTTTATCTGCATTAAGAGCAAAAATAATGCATATATGAAGAAATAAGACTAGCAAAAGTCTCTGCTCCTCTTAAATGCTTGGTCACAGATGGGTGTGTGGGGGTGTGGAATCACGGGTTTCAGAAAAATTATAAAATGACCCAACATGAAGACTACAGTTTTGTCCCACCATCTGCCTGTCAGGAACAGAAAAAAGAGTGAGAGAGAACGAAGGAAGGAAGGAAACATGTTTTCCTCCAACAAAACCTCCACAGTCACACTCTTCTCAGGCCTGCAATCTTCCGTCCCGTCAACAATTTTCAGATTGGTTTTAGAGTGTCTTGCAGGCAGAAAGGATGAGTGATTTGTTTATCTTCTCCCCCCCGCACACACACACACACACACACCCCCGCTTTAGTCTTCACTGATGACGAGTTTGGGTGGCCATTGACGTCACCGCTGAGGGAGGGGGACTATTCGTACTCCAGAAACTGTTTATGGTAGAACAAGAGGTACCTGAAAAACAGAGACAGAATCATCACAACCAGAGACTGATGACATGAAACATGGTGGAGGAACACAAGGGCGGTGACTCATCCCAGCTCAGCGGGAATCAGGGAGACGGAGTGCGGGATTGACTTTGGGGCGGAGGCCTGTAGCAAAGCAGGTCACCTAGGGGTCAGAGATGTTCTCACCCTTCACTGTCCAGCAAGTCCTTGATGCTGGCTTTGGTGATGATGGCGTCGTCACACTTGAACCACTGGTCCTTGTGCTGACGGATGAAGGTGGTGTAGTGGCCACTCTCCAGGGTGCCTTGGTGGTTGACCACGGCGAACAGGGAATACCTGAGGGGGAGAAGGGGGTTGGAGAGACAGGTAAAGGAGGAGGCAAGTCGTGGGTGAGAATCAGTTCAAGAAGACGGTCATTGGGCTGCTCTATACACGCGGAGGTTACTTACTTATTGTCGTTGTTGAAGATGTCTACAGACTGCTGGTACTGTCCATTCATCCTGCTCTCTTTACTGAAAGACACGTGATCAGACAACCGGTTGTTGAAAATGTCTACAGACTTTTAGTACGGTCCATTCATCCTGCTCTCTTTACTGAAAAACACGTGATCAAAACACCTGACAGCTACAACAAACAAGTCACACCAAAAGAAGGCTACATTCACTGGGTGAAAGGGACTGGACGGTAAACTGGTTATGGTGAGTAAGCTGATCGAGTCAGGGAGAAAAGGTAAGAACGGGCAAACCTTAGTCCAATCTGGCAGCACCTTGTTGAGTCAGAATGCTTTTTTAACACAGAAACTATGCACCAGTGATGCAGCCCAGTTCACCAGGTCTCTTGTCCTTTGCCTGTGATGACCTTAAAATAAACTGACAATGTCTAAAGGGCCAGTCCCTATCACTGCGCTTGGCCACTGCGCTCGGCCACTGCGCTCGGCCACTGCGCTCGGCCACTGCGCTCGGCCACTGCGCTCGGCCACTGCGCTCGGCCACTGCGCTCGGCCACTGCGCTCGGCCACTGCGCTCGGCCACTGCGCTCGGCCACTGCGCTCGGCCACTGCGCTCGGCCACTGCTAGCAGAAGAATGTAAAGATGAGGATAAGAAGTGACACAAGCCTATTGAGATACATCCCTCTCCTCCGGTGAGTGAAAGTCTCGTTGTTTAGTCTGACCTGGAGGCCATGAAGGGAGTCATGTCCAGCTCTAATGGGAAAGAGACGTACGTAGTGATCTTCCTACGTAGCTTAGCCGAGTGTTCAAACCGCTGGAGAGAGAGAGAGATTTGTGTTTAATAGGATCATCAGCTAGGAGGCAGCAGATATTCTTTCGGGAACTACATACATGATAAGTATCATGCATTAATAAACAGATAAATCACAGAGGACAGAGACACCAAGAGAGAGAAACATCGGTAGAGAGACCAACAAAGGACAGAAAGCTGGAGACATTGTAGATATAATAGCTTGGTGCATTCAGTGGGTTTCTCCACAGGCAGAAAGAACCCAGCCCTCCCTCACTTTGAGGTGGAAACACGCCACAATAGGCAGCTTCTTCATGGTCAGCTGTTTGGTGGACTCCTGGTAACTATGGCAACCGCTACACTTGATTTTGGCGCTGCTCCCCAAGTGCTCTGGTCGGGTAAACCTGCAAAACAGGGGACAGGTTAAGAACGGTGTGTGTGTGTGTGTGTGTGTGTGTGTGTGTGCGCATGGGTGGTCTCAGCGCTGAGAAATTGTAATTATTTTGTATTATCATCGCATTATGTCATCCAATTATTTCTGGGGTTGGTTTGGACTTTTTTAACTTTTTCCACATACATACAATATGTCAGAGATGTACATGCACTCATTTTGATTTAATTACCTCATTATTTTATGAACGTCAGTCATCTCACCTCTGCCCACATTATCTGCCAGACAGCCACTGACCATGCAACCATTTGTTCTCGATCAGCACTGATTATGTATTTAGCAGTAGTAGATGGCTAGCTAGCTAGTGACTAATGGCTAGCTAGTAGCTCGCCATCTGATTCTACACAAGAGCTAAATCCCATTTTGAGTCCAGTTCTTAGATGTTAGTCTAGTAGGACTATCTGTTGTGTAGTAGATCTACCTTCTGTCTCACCCCTGGCGTCGTTCTCACAGTGTCGACTCCCCTCCTCCTACTTTCCCGGCGCGCAACGGATTTTGGTCAATGTAGTTCATTACTAGATGATCTGCCTAATGAAACTACAACTCCCTAAGTCATACATCCCCGTTTCCACAGGTTCTGTAACAATTCTTACATACAACGCATAGAATTCACAAAAAAAACTAAACACTGAATATGATTCCAACTGAACTGGGTGGGTACAATAAGTCCCTTCGACTAAACAGGAAACACAACGACAACTCCGCTGCCGTTCGTGTGAGAGAGAGCGATAAAGGGACCGTCGGTCTCCACTTTTGACCCCACAGAGAAACGTCAGAGCACAAGCAGTGGCGAGTGGTGGACATGGAGTCCCAACAGCCGCTACCTGCGCAGGCAGTCCGTGAGCGTGGTGGCCCCCGAGGGGTGGCTCTCCCCGTTCAGTGCGCTGCCGTCTCCCCCGGGGCTGAGGGGCCAGAAGGGGGTGGACGAGCCCGGCAGGTCCAGGCTGATGTCCCAGAACGGGTCGATGGTGGTGGACACGCCGCTGCAGGTAGAGAGGGCAGAAGAGGACGGTCACGGAAACAAACCCCGGGGAACATTTGGGACATTAAGCCTTTGTGGCCATCTTGGCGACCCCTCCGGTGACTATGTGTGTGTGCACGGTGTAGCGAGGCACTGAACGTCATCAGCTGCGTCACAAGTATGTCGGCACACACTGGGAGCGGACGTGCGCGTCGCGAAACTGTTTTGAAATCAGTGTGGCAAAGTCAACGTGAAACCCCTCCTGGGAAAGAGCAACTGTCGTGCAGTGCTCCGTGTGTCCACCGGGTGGAGGTGGAACCCCTAGCTCGGCTCGGGCCGGCAGGAAGCCGGCTTCTCCGGCAGTAAGGGAAGAGCAGTGGGTGGTATTGTGTGTTTACATCAGTCCCACTCTCCCTGACTCACTGCACCGAAGACAAGGTCAGACCAGACTACAGAGTGGGTGGTTTGAAGCCAATGTTCGACATGATGCAACGCGACAGCACACACACACACACACACACACACAGGAGCACTGGCACAAGGGTGAGGATCCAGAGATAGAGGACAACGCCCCAATAACGCCGCCGCCATTTTACCCAGATAAGCCCACTCCCCGCCTCTATGGGTAAGAGAATTAACATCAGCCTGGGAAGAAACACAAAGTAAGAGAAATGAGCTTACTGGCAGACTTGACAGGTGACATCAGACTGCAGACCCCCAGTGAAGATTTGGTCAATGATGCAGTTGCAGTTATTAGGGTTGTTGGCCTTCTTCCCGTTATCATCTCCTTGGTGAACATCGAGAGACACACACACAGATACAAAGACACACACACACAAAAATGCAATTGAATATCAAAGCTTGTCAAACTGCGG
>JACXGK010002131.1:0-58605 GCA_016801125.1 Novumbra hubbsi | reverse complement strand
CACCCTATGCCACTACTCCACCCCAGGACACTAGACCGCCCTATGCCACTACTCCACCCCAGGACACTAGACCACCCAATGCCACTACTCCACCCCAGGACACTAGACCGCCCTATGCCACTACTCCAACCCAGGACACTAGACCACCCTATGCCACTACTCCACCCCAGGACACTAGACCACCCTATGCCACTACTCCACCCCAGGACACTAGACCACCCTATGCCACTACTCCACCCCAGGACACTAGACTGCCCAATGCCACTACTCCACCCCAGGCCTCTAGACCACCGTAGTCTGCAATATACAATGTACATTGGGAATTAACATACCCAGTACAGCAGGGCATTTGCAGTTAGGTTTTGGTGGGATTTAATCATTCAATGAAAAGTATTTATGTAGTCCTTTTTTCATCAGTAGTTGTCATGAAGTGCTTTTACAAAAACACCCAGCCTGAAACCCCAAGGAGCATGCAACAACAGTGTTAAAGCACAGTGGCTAGGAAAAACTCCCTATGGGTGCCGGCTTTTAGGAAGAAACCTAGAGAAGAACCAGGCTTTGAGGGGTGACCAGACCTTTTCCGGCTATGCTGGATGATGGTTTAGGTGGCGATTTAGAAGGTGAATGGTCTCCTGTGAATTTAAAGAAACCACAGAGTGGAGGGGGGGGGGGGGCTATAGCAGAGCAGGAAGTTACAGCTTTAGAGTTTTACATCTTGAACATTCATCAATATATCTGCTGATAGGAACATTGCTGTCAAGGGCAACCACGACTACATATAACATATAAAATAAAAACAGATCTCGCTTGCCCTTCGAAATAAACGGTGATGTAATAGTATGTGCTTTTTGGTGAACAAAAAATAAACGTCACTTCTCCTGGCCAAATTTATGTGAAACACATCTCACTGCCCTAGAAGTCTCTCAGACATGACACACACCACCTGAGGCACACTACAGGGTGAAGTGGCCCTTTAATCTACTAGCCAGTCTTCATTGCAATAGGCCCCTAGAGTCCATAGAAGCTTACAGTCAGTTAAATTAACTAAAGTAGCTAAACAACCTCAGATCAGTCATAGCAAGTACATCATGATAATAAATACAAATAAAATACATGAATGTTGTCGAGGACAATGGGATAAAACTAAAATGCTAAATACTGATAACTACAATCCTTTTTAGTTAGTTTTTTATTTTGATACTTTGGTTTTTAGGGTATTGATTGGTAAGATTTTTCCAAATTCTAGCACAGTATAGATATCACTTAAATTGCAAATAAAGAGGTCGATGACAAAACACTAACTGACCGGAAACAATAAAGGATTGACTTTTATTGAGATCCAACACTCAAAATAACAAAAATCCTCACTAATGCAGCATTTCAATACATAATTTTAAAGTCTGGAAAGAAATGTGCTGTTTCTAAGACGTGACATGCATTTCAGCTTAGTATCCTAGAGCTGCAGCACATTGAGAAAGTAAATTTGGCGTACATTACATCTGTCTTGTGGATGTATAACAATAGGTTGTTGTATCATTAAGCCTGCTATCACAGTGAGGAGGATGTCTTACCGAGCTGGATACAGATATGGCGTAGATACGGTGCTGGCATATTAAAGAGACAGGCCCTATCTAACACTCCATCTCCCTAAGCTCTTGTTCAATGAATAGGCTTCTGACTCCTCAAGAAGACTACTAATAACTGCTACAGTATATGGATGTGGGGAAACAACTCAGCAATAACCTGAAGCCATCCAACGATCCGACAAGTGACTCTGTATTATGTCAGCACATTCCCTTCATATATGTTTCTGTTTGAATATTTAAATCCAGAGCGAAGAATAGCTCTGACGCGAGGATCAGGATGGAGGCTTACCTCAGCTGAGTATTTCAGTGCATATTTAATAAGGGGCCATGACGGCTTAAGACCCGGTTGCCTGGTGTTCAACAATGCCAGGCATGCAGTCCTACAGCCCAGCACCCGGATCATCTCAACCTCTTCTGTACCTTTACACCCTGCTGAACGAACCCTTCACTCAGGAAGAATGGTTCTGTTGTGTCGACTGTCTCTCTGTCTCCCTGTCTCTCTCTCACCATTCCATCTTTCACATGCTTCTGTTAGTTAAAGTATAGCGCTGCTCAGACTACTTCCACCAGGGCATAATGGTGAAAATGCAAGAAACAATGGCAGATGCGATGGATTCAAAGAAATGCAAACTAAACCCAAACGTGAATACTGTCTATTTACCTATAAAGGAAGTCAGCAAAGGACAGCTAATGGTCTTCTACTGCTATGATGGCTCAAACATATCCAACCAAGTAACGGTCTTCTACTGTTTTGATGGATCAGACATATCTAAACAGGCAATGGTCTACTACTGCTATGACGGATCAGGCATATCTAACCAAGTAATGGTCTTCTACTGCTATGATGGATCAGATGGTTTATATCTAACCAAGTAATATTCTTCTACTGCTATGATGGATCAGATGGTTTATATCTAACCAAGTAATATTCTTCTACTGCTATGATGGATCAGATGATTTATATCTAACCAATTAATGGTTTTCTACTGCTATGATGGATCAGATTGTTTATTTCTAACCAAGTAATGGCCTTCTACTGCTATGATGGATCAGATGGTTTAAATCTCACCAAGAAAGGGTCTTCTACTGCTATGATGGAACAGATGGTTTATATCCAACCAAGTAATGGCCTTCTACTGCTATGATGGATCAGATGGTATATATCTAACCAATTAATGGTATTCTACTGCTATGATGGAACAGATGGTCTATATGTCACCAAGTAATGGCCTTCTACTGCTATGATGGATCAGATGGTATATATCTCACCAAGTAATGGTCTTCTACTGCTATGATGGAACAGATGGTTTATATCCAACCAAGTGATGGTCTTCTACTGCTATGATGGAACAGATGGTTTATATCCAACCAAGTGATGGTCTCTCTGTGCCACTCGGTCATGGTCCTGTAGGTCTGATTGATGCCACAAGGCAGGCAGGACATGTTACAGGAGGCAGACACATCTTGATGTGACAAAAGCAGACTTCGGGGGGATTTCCAGAGCACAGATAGACTGTGATAAGGTGATAGTGGAGTGGTGGTTGTGGGTTGGTGATTGTGGGGTGTGATCGTGAAATGGTGATAGTGGGTTTGTGATTGTGGGGTGGTGATTGTGGAGTGATGATGGTGGAGTGGTGATAGTGGAGCGGTGATAGTGGGTTTGTGATTGGGGGGTGATGATAGTTGAGTGGTTATACTGGGTTGGTGAAGGTGGAGAGAGGATAGTGGAGTGGTGATTGTGGGGTGGTGATAGTGTGTTGGTGATATTAAGGTGATGATAGTGAAGGGGTGTTAATGGAGTAGTGAAAGTGGGGTGGTGATAGTGGAGAAGTGTTAGATGTTATTTTAATTCTATCAAATATAACTCTTAAGGAAGTACACAAACTAATCTTGTCAACAACACATAGTTACTTGAAAAAAAACCATGTAGAATTTCTGGAGAAGTTAAGAATACAATAAATTCTTAAAAATAAAATGGCTTCCCTACCCCCTGTTATGTGTCTTCTATTCTGTAAGTGTTTACCCTAGTAGGCAAAATTGCAAATGACAAATGCATTTGACAAATAGCAATCAGACATCAATCCTGTGTGTCACCTACAAAGAAATACAAGATCTTCTCCTGCATTTTATACACTACCAATACCTTTAACATTCCTCTGACTTTTCCAAACCCCAAAAACCCAGTACTCTTCTATGAAGTCAATAATTAACTAGACTTATTCAAGAGAGCTTGTATAGACGTGTTCAATCCGTTAATGCAACAGTTCAGTAAAATATCCACCACATAGAGCTGGGGTGCTAGTGGGGTGCTAGTGGAGTGGATAATAAAAGTGAGTGGTGATAATGGCCCAGTTTATGGAGGACATCCCCATGCTGTATAATGGGCCAGATTATGGAGGACATCACCTTGATGTATAATGGGCCAGACTATGATGTATAATAATACATGGAGACTACGGTGTGGTTAATATAGTAACCAGACAGGCAATAGTTCAATGTCCATTTTGTGCATAATCATTAGTATTATTTATTCATATGTCTGTATGTAATAATCATTATTAATTGATGAAGAGGGAATTCCATTTTTAATGTTTACTTTCGTTAGCCTGGGTTGGTTAACCACAAAGACAGGCATGTGAGATGTTGTTCAAGCCTTTGGACCATTACTTAAGACCACCATTTATCTAGAGTGCTGTGTGCCCGTCCAACCCGGTCAATGGGCTGCCTCTCAGGCCGGCAGAGGCTGCTGCAGAGAGCATCATCCATCCACAGCTGAGTGTACGTAGTGAGGTTTCAGCCTGGAGATGTAGTTCTTAGGAGAGCTACCTCAACATTTGCATGATGTTTATGTAGTGTGCTAAACTCTCCTCCGGTCAATGTTTTAATGACAGAGCCACTGTTCTGGATCACACCAGGACTCAGCCGTTCCTCTGTTGACCCACCTCTGACCCATGGCTTGTCATCTATGTCTGGGATCACAATCTCTCAGGTTAACAGTGAATTAATGCTGCCGTATGGAAACAGACAGTAGCGTTTCGGGTGTCAAGAATTAGTTTCATCTGTACTTAGACTCCCATGATGACGTGTTCAGTAGAACGACTTATGCTGCTCTGGGTAGAGAGTTAACCATGGCAATACATTTGGAGGGGACGAGAAAGGGGTTTTGTTTGTGGAGGTGGTGGGGGTTTGCGTTCCAATATATTTCTGTGTATTTCTGGGTGGGATGTGATTAGATCTGACATTACACGTGCTAGAGGTTATGAGAAAAATTATTTCCATTTTCTCTGAACTAGAAAAAAAAAAGGAAATCCAATCTAACCAAGTTATGCCTCGGAAAGAGATGTTAAACAGACACAAGCTCTCATTTACACTCCCCCTCTCCTATCTGCATTTACACTCTTTTCCTCTCATTACATTGCTGACAGCAAATTAAGGTAGGTGTGAGTGTGTGTGTGTGTGTGTGTGTGTGTTGGTGTGGAATGCTGCTGGAGTCGAAGGGCTATAGTCATTTGGTTGACACCTAAACACGCCAGTAGACCGTTGGAGCAACTCCTATGTTTGAGTGGGGGGGGCTAGTGCAGCAACGTTGAAGGAAATGTTATTGTATATATTATTCATTCTGAGGCTCCCTCTAACTTCCAGTGCTGAATCACTGCTTGTCTTGTTTCTCTTACCCAACAACATGTATTCATCCTCTGACATGAAGGGAGGGTGTGTGTGTCTGTGTGTGCGTGTGTATCCCTGTACTGGCGTGAGCGTATTTAAAGTATTTGCACGTGTGCTTGTAGAGTGCCTGGGGGTACTTCCAGATGGCTGCCACCGAGGCTCAGTGTTAATCATCATCCACACCTGTCCTCTCAGGGGTAATGACAGTAACCTACTTCTCTCCCCCCCCCCCCTGTTTCATCCCTCCTTCTTCTGTGCCTCTGTCACCCTTCACCTCCTTTCTGCTCTGTCACTGTCTGTGTTTGTCTTCCCCTCCGGTGTATGTGACATCCCACCTCCTTCCTCCTCTCCTCTCTGCTCCTCCATCCGGCCCGACGCTGCTCCCTGCTCCGGCATTCCCAGCAGCCTCCCATCATTAACTGATTAGTGCTGACTTTAATGAACTTCTCCTGTTTACTGGAAAGTCTCCTCTTGATTATGGAAATAGAAATGTCAGTTGCGAGGAGTTGTTCCTGGGTGATGCACGGGGGAAACGGCGGCCTAACCCACAGGACGTAAATGAACACTGCCTGAGAGAAAGACCTGGACAAGACAAGCATGTCAACTATCTCAGACAGAGCTTTGAACAGTCTTTGGAGGGTTTATGGTAATTGTACACCAATAACATTACTCTAAATAAGCACTTTCTAATGTCAAGCCACTCTTGGTTTTATTTTGTACAACATCATATTACTCATATAAAAACTGTGGGTGGAAACATGGTTGCTGATGAGAACTGCTTTTGAATGGAATCAAAATGCCCCAAAATGACCCCTTAATTAGAACCACAACTGCACCTTTTCTTCTGTCTGTCTGTCTGCCTGCAAACTCCCATGGCCGCTTCACCTCATCATGGCCGAAAAACTTCCATGGCCACTTCACCTCATTATGGCCGAAAAACTCCCATGGCCACTTCACCTAATCATGGTTGATAAACTCCCATGGCCACTTCACCTCATCATGGCCAAAAAACTCCCATGGCCACTTCACCTCATCATGGCCGAAAAACTCCCATGGCTACTTCAAGCCTTTGCACTTTCATCTGAGCCAGTCTAATCGTCCCATACCGAACCATGTCAACCACTGGCAGACGTGTCAAGAGCCTGCTCTACCCAGAAGATCTAGCTGGGATTAAGCAATTCTGACAGCTCTTTGAGCCACAGAGTTCGCCAAGTTGCTTAATACCATGACAATGACTGATTGCACTTTACATGAGTCTTGCTGCCTGGCTAATCTGTTGAGGAGATGGAGAAGCAGTTGGTTGTGAGCCATATGTAGATAATGAATGGCCCCTTTGACCCAGGGTGTCAGGAGACTGCCTTTAAAATGAACTGCTGTTTGGATAAGACCCATCCAATCAATGGCCCAGCGTACATTACTTGAACCCATTGAGCCTGCCAGTGACTGTGTCATTACTGAAAACACTGAGTGCTTCAGTGAAAGTGTCATTACTGAAAGCACTGAGGGTGTTAGTGAAAGTGTCATTACTGAACCCACTGAGCATGTCAGTGAAAGTGTCATTACTGAAAACACTGAGCATGTGTTATTACTGAACCCACTGAGCATGTCAGTGAAAGTGTCATTACTGAAAACACTGAGTATGTCAGTGAAAGTGTCATTACTGAAAACACTGAGCATGTCAGTGAAAGTGTCATTACCGAAAACACTGAGTGTTTCAGTGAAAGTGTCATTACTGAACCCACTGAGCATGTCAGTGAAAATGCCATTACTGAATCCACTAAGGGTGTCAATGACTGTGTAATTACAAAAAACACTGAGCCCTTAGACCAGCCCTTTGAACAGCCCCTAGACGAGCCCTTAGACCATTCATTAGACCAGCCTTTATACCAGCCCTTAGAACAACCCCTAGAACAGCCCTTAGATCATTCATTAGAGCAGCCCTTAGACCAGCCTTTATACCAGCCCTTAGACCTTTCATTGGACAAGCCCCTAGACCAGCCCTCATACCAGCCCTTAGACCATTCATTAGACCAGCCCTTAGAACAGCTTTTAGAGCAGCCCTTAGACCAGCCACGGCTTAAATGTCAAATGCTGGCCTAACAAAGACTGACTTGAATCGCTGCCAACACAGCCAGTTCAATAAGAGGAAAGTATAATTCAACCCCAGACACAGCAATCAATAGGGCTTGTCAATAGGGGGAATATTGTGTTCTTCCGGGAGCCCTTGTGAGATCAGTGTGGCTATAACAAGAGCCTTTGCACCTGGCAGAGTGACCCACACCATGCCGGTCTGGAATCACAATCAGCGCTAGGGACAGAGGCAGAATTGGGTTAAGGACAATTTGTTCATTATAGTAAATACTAACTACTGCCAAAACACTACTCCAAATACTACAGTTTGCTATAGTCTAAATTCCCCTTAAGCAGCATAGTGAATATTACAGTACATAATATAGTCATACTAATACAGTATGCTACATCATGTTTTTTCATGAAGTGTCAATGGAGGCAGTGGGCCATTTCTCAAAACACACACATACAAAGAAAAGACAGACAATGAAACAGACACAGAGGGACTAGCTCAGTGACAGACCCAGGGGCAGCTATGAGGTCAACTTGACAGGCAGCTTAAGCGACAGAAAATAATTTAAAAAGACCTGAAAAACACACCCATAAAAGAGGGGGGACGTGGAGGTGACTGAGGAGAAGAGGCAGAGATGGGGAATGGAAGCGGAGAACCAGTTTGGATTAGATGGTGAATATATTATTACCATTGTGTCATAGAGAATGGTCACGGTTTTTAGCTTATTACTGTCTGTATTCTTTTTATTTTTGTTCACGCTGCACTGTTGCTCATCCGGTATGATCGACTAGCACTTTTGGAAGTTCGAGACCAGGCTTGCCCACTATGGTGTGCGACTCGGCCATTATGGCAGCTAGTCCATTTAGCAAGGGAGCCAGAACTTCAGAGTCAGGTAATCGAAAAGGCGGAGGGGTCTGATTTATGGTTGAATTGAGTTTGGATATTGCAGTACTTTCGACACACTGTTCACCAGACCCGGAGCTCCTAACTATAAATGTACGGTTCTTCTATCTTCAGCGGGAATTCTGCTCTGCTATTATCACAGCAGTCTACATAGCCCTGTAGGCGGATCAAACATGCGTCCTGGAGGACCAATAATTGAAGTACTAAATTGTAGTAAAAATGTTTTGTACTAAACATTTACTAAGTAATTAATGGACTAAAGAAGCCTCACTTTGAGGCCACTTTTATTGTTGTAGGCGACTTCAATGGGGCAAATATAAGGAATGTTTTGCCGAAATACCACCAGCACATAAACTTTCCTACTCGTGAGGTTCAAGCAAACCCCTCCCCCATCTGGCCTTTGGTAAGGCGGATCTCACCTCCATTCTTCTCCCCACCTACAGAAAATGTCTAAATCTGGACAGTCGTTCAATTTCCGCCACCAAAAGCCCTGGGTTAATGGACACTGCAGTCTCCCATCTGGGAAAAGATGCTGTTTTTGAAATAAAGCTCAACGTTAAAAACACAAATGTGCATGATTAACTTGTTCCTAAGCTCAGGACCCTGGGACTTAACTTCCCATTGCAATTGGATCCTGGACTTCCTAACAAAGATCTCTTCTGCAATGTCTCTGAGCCTCAGAGCCCCCCAGGGCTGCGTAATCAGTCCACTCCTGTACCCCCTGTTCATGTATGACTATGTGCCCACTCACAGCACCAAGATCTCCCTTGGGTTTGCGGGTGACCTCACCATCTTAGGTCTCATCACCAACAATGATGAAACCGCTTGGAGAGAGGAGGTACATGGTGGAGGGGGGATCACACACATCGCTGGAGCTGAAGTGGAGAGTCTCCCACTTTCCTCTGTGTGTTCATCAAAGGAGACTCAAGAAGTTAGGCCTGTCTGCAAAAACTCTTACCTACTTCAACAGGTGCACCATTGAGATCATTCTCCCAGGCTGCATTACTGCCTAGTATGGCAGCTGCTCAGCTGGTGATCGCAAGCACCGGGAGATGGTGGTGAAGTCAGTGGTGCACATGATCGGTTGCCATCTCCCCTTCCATGCAAGGCATCTACCACACACAATGTCTCAGGAAAGACCAAAGCCACCCAGGCCATGGTCTGTTCCACTGCTTCTGTCTGGTACACATAGAAAAGAGGTAGAGTGAGTGAGAGAAAGAAGAACTAGGGAAGAGGGAGAAGGACGAGAGGGAGAGAGAGGAAGTGGTTAATCAAGCTCCTGTCCCTGCTTCTCTCATCCTGTCAGAAGGGGTTAACATAAAGATGCACACATGGTTTAAATAATACACCAGCCTTGCAGTAAAACGGATAAACACATAAAAGATTCAGCAGCTGGAGAAAACTGTCATAGAAGAGTCGACCGTGCTTGTGCTACTCATGCTCAAACGTGTTGGGTTGAGTGTGTGTGTGTGTGTGTGTGGAGGGGGTTAAATATATGGAAGTGAAATCAATACGTAAAAGATGACGTTTGAAGTGCAATCTTTGAAATTGTGTTTTTGTATTGCCATAAGTCTAAGATGTGGCCATAGCACTAACGCCCGAATGAGTGGACTTTCATCTACGCTGATGAATAGCCCTCAGAGAGGAGTCAGAGCGGCACAACCTGTCACACTACATTTACTAAAAACTATCAAAAAAATCTCTATTTAGTTTGAATGTGGCTGCATCTCAGACACATCACACGCAGGCACACAGTGGACCACCTCTCCGCTCCTCCAGATAAGTGAGAACATGGTTCCCTCCTGGCTCTCTGAAAGCCCTTAGCGCTCCCCTGGATCAATTAGAGGTGTCGTCTCTTCCGTCGCCGAGCCGTATGTCTCCCATTGGGATTGACGATCACCCAGGCTCTCTGTCGCACTCAGACACACACGTGTGTTTCCCTTGACTTGTAGGGACCTGAGACCTGACCCTAACCCCAGCCTCATATACCATAGGAGGTGTGGATCTGTCAGTTATCACAGTGGCCTGCTGTAGTGTCTGTACATGAGGGTGATTTGTGAGAGAACCTGCAGGCTGTGGAAATTCAAAATGCTGCATTTTTTGAAACGCAGGGAGAACAAAATACAACCCAGAGGCTCTGAAAGTGCAGTTTGATCTAGCCCTACTGAGCCCCAGGTTGTCTCATAGATTCTGGGGGAACGGCACAGGTGCTGGCACAGGAAACAACATGGCATTAGACGTCTACCGATGACAACATTTACACAAATGACCTCATCCAACATCCAAAGGCCATTGTCCAGTTTGACAATAAGCAGAAGTTCAGCAGGAACATTGGAGAACAGACAGACCTTAGGATTTGGTAAAGATTGTGAGGATAAGCCACACTCTGGAAAATATATTGTACAATCACAAATGCATCTGAGGACATCAACCGAATAGTAAGTGTGCCATTACCGAACCTTCCAAAACCTTCAAATAAACTTGTTTCACAAATTGAACTATAGGGAACTTGTGTTGTGGATCAACAATCACAAAGTGAATTTCCACCTAGACAAGAACAAATTATCTCTTTGTGTGGCCTGCAGACAGATGCTCAAAAGTTGACAGCTTATTTTCGAAAGAGCGTGGAGACTTTCATATGAGGATAATGTTGAACGCCACAGTTAAATGCCCACCTGCTGTCGTCTGACAAATTATGAAGGAACACTTTGTATAGACAGTCATGTGTACACCTTAGAAGAGCAGTAACCAACATCGATATGGCCCAGCATTTTCCCAAGTCTATGTCCACACCTAGGTAAGGTGTGATGATAGGCAGTGGGGCTATTTCATCAATAATACAAAGATACAGCAAAAAGGTTGTCAGTTGAGAAAAGTATGTGGATTTTAGAATGTCATTGTCACACGCATTAGATTGCTTGGAATTAGAGTCTTCCATCTCAAGTGCATGGTCATATCATCTAGCTCAGAGGCTGCAAATGCCCTTCGTTGACCTGGCTATGTCTTGGCTAATATTTTTGTTCTGCATGACTCTCTAAAAGTTGTGTCCCTCATTGCATGTGCATCTTTTGTCAACAGCAAAACTTATTTTCGCCCAGAATAAATGCTTTGAAAAAAAAAAAACGAGGCATCAAAGTACCAAATATATTTAGAGCACCAAACTTAATGTATTTTATTACCCAAAAATATTTTGAGAGCAAAACATGTAACAAACATGTACTTGCAGTTCTTTTGTTTTGCTTTTTTATTTTCTTTATTAAGGCAGTAGTTCTTTGTTTGCACTTTGACCCCAGGCTGTAGTAGGAGGTGTAGATGATACCTGGCAGACATTGTTGGAGTGTCAGTTTGGTTACAACCAATACGGTTCAGCCTTTTCTTCTGACCTACGAACTTGTACCTAAAAGCATCTTAGGTAAGCAGCAAAGCATTGTCCCATGATTCAATGTCAGCTTCAATAGGTTCTACTTCTATTCCATAGCAGACAATGATATACACCAATCAGCCATAACATTATGGCCACTGACAGGTGTAGTGAATAACACTGATAATCTCGTCATCATGGCACCTGTCAGTGGGTGGGATATGTTAGGCAGCAAGTGTGTATGTATTACTGTTTCACATACAGTTTCATCTTGTCTTTACCTCCAACAAGCTGTCTTCCATGAGACAGGATAAGTGAACGTCAGCTTTAGCCGTGTCTTCCAGCCAGTCCATATGCCTGCATGTTGGACTCAAGGTCTTTAGGTGGCCTTTAGTTTCTACCTGATGGACAGGGCTAAACTCCTCCCCAATTCCCAGCGCTGAAGTTGCTGTCACTACTCAAAGATTAGAAAAATGATCTTTCAAGGATGTGATGATGGGCAGTTTTATGTATTTTGGCGTTTCTGAGTGGTACTTGTCAGAAAGCATGTTTACCAGTGTGTCCAGTGCTCTAGGTAGACATCCAGGTGTCTCCCTGAGGACGTACTGACAACCTTTTTGAAAAGAACATTCTTCTGTTTTCTCACATTATACTGTACAACAGTCCTTGGGGTCTCAGACCCCTTTGAAACCAACTCTGTAAGCAACCATGAATATGCCTCTATAGGGTCAGAAAACCTTTTTTACGGTCAGTCTGACAATACTGTATATCCATGTGCTCTATATTTAGTGCTCCATAACACTTCCATAGTAATATTCTAGAAATGTTGGCTGGTCAAAGCACTAGAACATTGTGGATGTGGGTACTAATATGTATTAATTAACAATAAAAAACAAATGCATCCTCCATTAGACACAGATAACATCAAGGTTTACAGCGTATGAAAAAATATTATAAACTTGATTAAAAAAAATGACATGCCAAGTTTCAGGCGCAATGTTCAAAAGTAAATGTCTCTTCAATAATATGAAGACAATTCTTTAGTTGGAAACGATGTTAGACATACAGTACTCTAGCCTACAGCACCAAAACCATATTCACATCAGGAAATGCCATTTGCAAATGTAACATCTAAAATAAATCTTAACACCAGGAGTCAGAGCTCCATTCAGACCATTTAAAAAAAAAATTGAATCCTTTTCATACCTCCAAGGAGGCATGAAGAGATTTGGAGGCATGACCCGTAGAATTACCCAAACCTTAACAAGTAACAACCTCACTGTTTTTCTTCATTTACCCCAGCCATAACGTATAACCCTGAATGCCTATCCCAAAGAAAGGCCCAGTAAGATCCACTCAATTCTCCAGAGGATTTGATCTAGTCTAGTGTATTAGGCAGTGTGGTTTACATGGTTTCCCAACTCCACAATGAACCAGGAAATAACTGTTGGGAAAAGCCCCAAGTTCACCAAAGACATTGTTTGAACTGATAGAAACTAGATGGTAGGCTGGCTGTAAATGTTATTGTTTCATTAATCACAGTGACAGCTCCCGGGCTCCTCTGCTCATCACACCGACTCTGTTTGCCAAATGACGCCCTGTTTACTTCACAGTGCACTACTTTAGTCTAGTGGCCTGTGGTGTCATTTCTGATGCAGGCTGAGGATTCTTCTGGGTGAGACAGGTTTTGCAAGAGAACAGGCCCAGATCCCCATCAGCTAGTTCCTATTGATTGGAATAACTAAAGTGTAACTGACCTCTTGTGGTAACTGACATCTTGTCTGTGGCTATTTTCAATTGTCTGGGATGGGGAAACCAGAGGACTCCTGAAAGCACCTTCTTTACTGGCAGAGATTGTGCAGGTATAAAAGCGTCACTCCACCGAGCCACCCTAGGATGCCGTTTATCCTGCTATTTCATGCCGTCTCGGCCTGATTCGGAGCACATGAAGGGACATGTGCTGTAAAACATTTCATTTAGGACAGTTTTTTAGTTGACTGTTTCATGGTTTCACATTGATTTTCTATGTTATCAACATTTACTGTGATCTTATATCACAGTTTTGCAGTAAACACCCCTGTTTTCCTAAAGTAACTATTTAGTAGACAATGAATCTACTGAAAACATGTATATCAGACACAATCTCTGGCAGTAAACACAGTGCTTTTAGGAGTCTACATAATGCACTACCTGGTATTCCTCACCCAGGTATTGAAAGGATTTAAATGGGTCTATATTGTTCAATTCAGCAATTATGTATATTTCAAAAACCTTGGACGCATCGAAGTGAGAAGTCACAGGAAGCCATTATAGCAAACACGTTACCTAACAAATGTGTGTGTGCATTTGGAGCAAATCGTGTGAGTCGTGTTCTCAACGATATCTTCAAATAAGAAAGGAAAGCAAGAGGCTAGACGGCGAGCCCAAGTGAAGGGACCTGTAGAATACAGAGCAGCTAATGTTTCAATTAATCGTACATGTAGCAAAACTCCATATTGGTTTCAAAGATGCAAGGCTTGTCTTCCACAAGGATCTATCCTAACAGGGTTGCAAAAAGCCCCACATCATCTTTAGGTTGTAGTCATTTAGCACACGCTTTTATCCCCGTTTACTTCCAAGAACAATTAGGGGTTAAGAGCCTTGCTCAAGGGCAAATGGGTTAAGAAAGCTATGATGAAGTGTCCATTCAAGGAGGATAGAAACATAACCCTAACTGCTTTGTACTCTGGAGCTTTGGGCCAAGACCTCATGTCTTTTTAAACAGAGAAGGAGACAAGGAAGATTTAGAGAGTGCATCTATCTAAATGGCACAATGGAAAAGTAGAACTGACCCTTCTCCCCCGGCAAAATAATACAGCAGTGTAAAACCTTGGGGCTGAGACAGGGGAGGTCCCGGACAGGCCCCAACAAGCAGGAAATCAATCTGCCCACGCTGCCAAGCATCAGCCAAAGGGACACCAACCCACCACAACCACCCTGAATGAGGGCAGAGTATTGCCAGCAGAGTTCACTCCAATTGCTTGGGGGGCACAACAGCGAAATAACAGCAAGCCAGTGACTCTGCCCACAAATGGCATTGGAGAGAGGGCATCCCGGTGGAGATGAGAGCCCATCTAGCAAGAGAGCGAGGGTGGACAGTATCAAGCCTTTCTGATCACCTTCACGCCCCTGGGCCAGACTCCACTTAATCATAGACCATGCTGAAGAGTCTCAGTCGGGTCAGAACAAACGAGTGGCCGGTGTGGAGAGATGTTCAAAGGCTTTGTGTCTATGCTGTCCTGACCCGTTTCCCGGAGGCCCACTTCATTATTTTGTCTCCTTTACTCAGCATGGTGGCACGGTGCCCGCAATCAACCATAAGATGAAATATTGATCAGCCACAACGACAGACTAACCACTCCCTCAGTACTTTAGAAACGATGTGAGCAGCGAGACAACAATGAAATAAAAGGGAGACGATAGCCCACACACTGACCTTGGCTCCAATTTGTGGCTCTGGAATAATAAGTCCAGTCCTGTCCATCTAGTTGTCCGGAGTCACGGCTGCCCAGCCTAGGGCTTTCCCACACCACCTCCCTCCCGTTCCACCCCTTCCTCCCCCTTCCTCCCCCTTCCACCCCTTCCTCCCCAGTCATTGTCATGCCCCACGTGGTTCTCCTCACGCTTTCTGCCTCTTCTCTCCTCCCCTCTTCTCACCCTGACTTGCCTCTCTCTTTGCATCCACAAACAGGATAACCGTCCAATAAACTACACCACATAAACTAGCTCAGTTATTTACAAATATTTGCATTCGTACAAAACCAATTTGAAATAAAATAAAACCCAAAAAATGAAGATATGATGTGTGTTATTACCCTTCACATGTGCAGTTATCTCAGCTGTGAGAAGGTGAGTGGATAGCTAGCCGATTAGGAGCATTCTGAGAAAAGTACTGACAGGAATTAGGAGGCTTGAGTTTTGATTATGAGAGAGGAGGACTCTCTCCTCTCTTCAGGACAGTGAACGTGGTGTGTGTGTGTTTCTGCAGGACCTTTGTAAAAGGTATTCATATTTTCTAGCATTTAGCAATATTTCAGTCAACAGAACAGTAGTAGTTCCCAAACAGTTGTCATACCTGACAGGATGTTGCCTTTTAATTCCTGGCTTTGAGGGAAGTGTAAGGTGTCCATTCAGGATGGAGGATAGGGTTTGCCAAATGCCAGGCATTTCAAATTGGCATGTTGATCAGATGGCATGAGGTCACTACAGGGTTTAGATAAATAGGACTTAGCATTGGAGTAAAGTTTGAGTTCTTCCCAACAATAGCAAAACATAAAATGTGTGTGTGTGTGTCTGCAGGGGTGTGACTGTGCATTCTTAGAAAAAAGGTGTTATCTACTTGAAAGGCTTCTTTGGCTTGCCCCATAGGAGTACAAACACTATGATAAAGCAACACAGTGGGTGGATTGTGCCAGACCTCACACTAACACCCTCTGGACACTGACTCACTGCATCCAGTGCCAACATGGCACAAAGTCACAGAGAGCAGGGAGTGAAAGAGTGAAGGACAGAGAATGTGTGATAAAAGTAGGAACAAAAGCAGCTTTTGGGAGGGAGTGGTTAGTATATCCCTGAGTGCATTGGGTGGACTCTATTTATTTTCAGAATGTCCTCTGAAGAGTTTTGTTTCCCAGAAACACAGAGCTCACATTAACTGCCCCAGGGGACAACTTGTCTCACAACTTAGTATCTTCTTATTTCATCCACAGTGTGTGCAGAGACCAGCTAGATCCTTAGCAGAAGCTCTTTCCTGAATAGTAGTGACCTATAACTGGTACTCTGGTGCTGGGAACAGTCTGATGGACAGCATCACTCATAGGTTTTTTAATGTAGACAAACTACTACAGGGCAGCAGAATACAAATGCATATGTGAACGAGAACCACCCAGTATATCATTGGGAATAAGGAACCGGGAAAAGAGCTGTCCTTAGATTCATTGCATATTTTCTCCTTATTGCTATCCAACAAAGTATAACAGCAAAATGTATGTCATTCTTGTGGTATGCAGCCAGTTGATGTCATGCCTGTGGTATACAACCATTTTTCGCATCAACATTCAGAATTCAAAACACCCAAATCTGGTTCATATCTATTTATCTTCAGAAGTTCTGCTCCTCAGCTGCTGGGACAACAACAGTTCTGGCGCTGCAGACCTTTTCAACTAACTTTTATCTCATTACGCGGCAATAGGAAAACCCACAGTGTGGCAGATGAACCAGTAATTATATAGTATACTGGCGCTGGTAGATAGCAGGATCTAGTTAATGAAAAAAATGCAATCATGAGCAATAACACTGGCCAATACAATAACTGACTAACATCCACTAGTTGTCTGAAACAGACTGTGAAAAAGCAGCAAGCTTCCTCCATCAACGTTTGGTATCTGAAATGAATACAGAAATCCGTTTGCCTGGTATTGTGGAGAAGGCCCAGGTGCATTTGGGCCTCTCAGATCATTTGGGCTCTGGATGTGGCAGGGGCACCTTGCTCTTTAAGTCACTAGAGGACCGGGAGCCCGGCTTTGTTCTCTCGCCCCGTATTCATTTTGTGTCTTGTTGAAGTGTTTGGGGAATGGACGGGAGAAAACACCAGAGCTATCAAGAAGCAATCACGGTCTGATGGAGGGGTGCTCTGGGCCCGAATGGGACAGAAGCGAATGACAGGCTGCTGGTGGAAAACAAAGAAGGGAGGGAGGATAGGGGGACAGGAAGAGGGGGAGAGGTAGAGGGGGAGAGAAAGTGAAGGAAAAACTGTCTTACCTGCATGAAGTCTCAACTGAATGATCCGTTTTACATCTCTGATTACATAGTAAGACTAGACACATGCGTCCTCGTTGTTCCATTACGGATGTGGAGTTTTTTTTTCACCGACTAAAGAACAGCAGCCCCTCCACGTGACTGACTTCCAGGGATGATGAAAGTCCCCACAGATCTTTGTAAATGATCAAATTGTACTTATTTCCTTTTTGGCGGAGAGTAGAGGCAAATGAAATCAGATGAAATACGGCATGGCATGGCAATAATGTGGGATCTGTCTATCCTCTACCCCCATATACCATGCTGGCCCAGCATGCCCCTCCAGGCTCAGTGTGCCCTGCCTGTTCCATGGGATCTAGCTGTGTGGATGTGCCACTGGTCCTGTTCATGCAGGCTACAACACTTATATACTCTATGCTATCTTTCATCTTGGGCCCTCTAATGTTTTTTTTTCCTTTGTTATGAAAGCAGGACACAGCTGATCTGCATTGCTCAATGAGATTGTCATGAGATGATAAAGTACTACAAAGAGATGGAGGGTTAGAGAGAGAGGGGATGAGATGGAGGTATGGAGAGAGAGGGGATGAGATGGAGGGATAGAGAGAGAGGGGTGTTGAGATGGAGGGATCGAGAGAGAGGGGTGTTGAGATGGAGGGATAGAGAAAGAGGGGTGTTGAGATGGAGGGATAGAGACAGGGGATCAGATGGAGGGATAGAGAGAGGGGTGTTGAGATGGAGGGATAGAGAGAGGGGTGTTGAGATGGAGGGGTAGAGAGAGGGGTGTTGAGATGGAGGGATAGAGAGAGGGGATGAGATGAAGGGTTAGAGAGAGAGGATGAGATGGAGGGATAGAGAGAGAGGGGTGTTGAGATGGAGGGATAGAGAGAGGGGATAAGAGGGAGGGATAGAGAGAGAGGATAAGATGGAGGGATAGAGAGAGAGGATGAGATGGAGGGATAGAGAGGGGGGATAAGATGGAGGGATAGAGAGAGGGCTGTTGAGTGGATAAAGGGAAAATATATTGTGGTACACTGAAATGCCACATTAAAAGGAAGGCTGTCACGGCCATCAAGAAAAGGTAGTAAAACACATTGTTTAGTCATCGTAGAAACAGCAAGTTTAGTATAGTCAACAAAAATTATAAAATAATACAAAACATTAGAACATATTTTAAGTACTAAAACACATTGTTTAGTCATTGTGGAAACACCAAGTTTAGTATTGAACTAAAATGATAACATACTAGAAAACATTAGAACTTAGAAGTAGTAAAACAAAATAAATAATGTCTTAAATATAAATAATAATAATATCCAAAAGATGATGACCAATATGACCAACTTTTGCCCCTAAAACAGGCCTGACCCATTGAGGCATGGGCTCCACTAGACCTCTGAAGGTGTGCTGTGGTATCTGGCACCAATACGTTAGCAGAAGATCCTTTAAGTCCTGTAAGTGTCTAGGTGAGGTCTTCGTGGATCTGACTTGTTTGTCCAGCACATCCCACAGATGCTTGATTGGATTGAGATCTGGGGAATTAAAAGGTAAGGTCAACCTCTTGAACTCGTTGCTGTGTTCCTCAAACCATTCCTGAAGCATTTTTGCTTTGCGGCAGGGAGCATTATGCTGCTAAAGGAGGCCAATGCCATCAGGGAATATAGTTTTAATAAAAGGGTATATATGGTCTGCAACAATGCAGAGGTAATTGGTACGTGTCAAAGTAACATCCGCATGAATGGCAGGACCAAAGGTTTCCCAGCAGAACGCCCCCACGCCAGCTTGCCTTCTTCCCATAGTGCATCCTGGTACCATGTGTTTTTTAATAAGCCACAAGCATGCACCTGGCCATCCACCTGATGTAAAAGAAGACGAGATTCATCAGACCAGGCCACCTTCTTCCATTGCTCTGTGGTCCAGTTCTAATGCTCATGTGCCCATTGTATGTGCTTTCGGCGATGGACAGGAGTCAGCACAAAACCTTACGCAACAATCTGTGATGTGTTCCGACACTTTTCAATCAGAACCAGCATCAACGTTTACCTCACTAATATGAGCTACAGTAGCTCGTCTGTTGGATCAGACCATGCGGGCCAGCCTTTGCTCTCCATGTGCATCAGTGAGACTTGGTCACCCGAGACCCTTGGACCACTTTTGTAGGAACTGACCACTGCGGACCGGGAACACCCCATAAGTGCTGCCGTTTTGGAGATGCTCTGACACAGTCGTCTAGGAATCACAATTTGGCCCTTGTTGAAGTTGCTCAGATCCTTTTGCTTGTCCATTTTTCCTGCTTCTATCGCATCAACTTTTAGGACAAAATGTTCAGTTGCTGCCTAATATATCCCACCCACTAACAGGTGCCATGATGATGAGATTATCAATGTTATTCACTTCTCCTGTCAGTGGTCATACTGTTGTGGCTGATCAGTGTTTACAGTATATTTCTCTAGGCTATATACAACAAACGGTGTCTTCATCAGAAATTAATAAGACAAAGAGACTACCTCAGACAAAGTCTGATCTAAACGAAATCTCAGAGGACGTGAACACGGGAACCTTACTGACAACTGGCTAAGCCAGGGTAGAGCAACGTGAAAGTTCTGGAGCCGTTCACAATCCACACCAAACATTGCCAGACTTCTTGCCAGTTGCTATCCAATGTGTTGCCAGGCCTTGTCAACCTTGAGGCACATTTGCAGCTAGCTACTGTTGCAAAACAGTTGGCACATGTTCTCCAGAAGTCACTGCGTGAGCGCTTCGCATGCACACTGATTCCTCTGGCAGACAACTTTCATCCAATCCCTACAGCAGCTTGCCTGATGTACCCACGTATGGCTGTGGCTCTTCAGTCCTGAGAGATAGAGCCACTGATGAGACAAGCAGTTTTTTGTACTGCAGCAATCAAACGGTACAGCCGTGTCACAGCAGGTCCCCAGAAAGATGCCAACTCCATGAATACAGAAAGATTCTTTACAATGTTTTTTCATAATCCTTCCTCCCATTAACAAATGCGTCGGAGGTCATTGTCCAGCCAGAGGGTCCACCTCAGTATTGTGTGTGAACTGAGGCAAATCGTGTAAAGGAGGTTGTGTTTGCAATGCCAGTTCTTCTGGCAGACAGTATGTTTGTTTCCAAAGCTGTGCCCTTTGATGCTTGATTCGTAAACCGAATCACCACCCTGCATTAGATGTTTACCATCCTACCTGAAAGCCCAAACTCTATGCAGGGCATTTTCCCCTTTACTGCCCTGAGGCTTTAGAAAATGATCTTTAGACCAAAGGGAAAAGTGCCCCTTGCTGGCCAGTGGCATCTGGTCTTCCATCCAGAGACCGACCAGGATCAACTCCTGTTAGCATCAGAGGCAACCCAGCAGTGGTATGCAGGCTCATATGCACAGTGGTTCCCAGTTATTGTAGTAACAGCGGTGGAAAGTTGTGGGGGAAGTTGTGAAAAACAGAATATTTTAAGGAAATAAGATGTATTTTCCCACGCTGAGCCCAGTTTAACATCACATGAGCATAAGAGCAGAGCAACAACATCTTGCACCCAACGTTCGGGGGAAACAAGTTAGCAAGTGAGGTCAGAGAAATGTACCTGGCTGTGTCTGTGTCACACACTGCCACTTTATATTCAGGTAGCCATAGTGTAAGTGACAACAAACGGTATAAAGCAAGCTAGCTGACCAACTGCCACAACTTGATGGGTACAATTGGCTTCAACACTGGAAACATTAGAGATTCAGCAGCAACAGACCACCGGCTAGGGATAGTGAGACTTATGTGCAAGGAGGACGTTTGTGCATTTCATGAATCAAGCTTTTTGTGTTGTTGATGCTGGCGTTTTTTGGTTGCGTATTTAATCTCCGTTTGTATTAAATAAAATACCAGTCACTTTTTACATGTATTATTAAAGTAAAAAAAATATTTATATATATCTGCCAAAATAATTTCCTTCCACCATATTGGTATTCATTTTAGAGTTGTATTAAAATGAATGTATAATTCAGCCATAACCAAATGTGTGACCTGGCCCATCACCTTTGGAATGACTTCCCCCCAGTGGCAGGAAGTGAGATCCCCCAAAGATACAAACCCCAGAGTTACAAAACGTGCTGTAAATGGCTTCTTGTCTCTCACACTCATTCTAAAACATAATCTGAATTGTGCAAAAATACAAAAATAGATATGATTGTCTGAACCTGAAACAAAACAAACAATTTCATCTGTTCAATAATTGCATATAAATTACATTTGCAATACCAGTGTACCCCTTAGAATAGATCAGAAATAATTCGATTTTAAACTAAACATTTTCATTAATTAGTATCACCCATTTTTTGTAATCAGTAATTCAGATCATTTCAATTGAGAAAAGTAGTCCCTGTGCTGTTTGGTATTATTACCAGAGAAAGCAAAGGAGTTGTTATTTCTGAAGAAATCAGAAATAAATTAATAGACAAGCATGGTTAAGGTAAGGCCACAATACCATATCCAAGTGTGATGTTCTTGTGACAACAGTTGCAAATATTATTAAGAAGCCCAAGGTCCATGGAACTGTAGCCAACCTCCCTGGGAGTGAAAGAGGAAACCCAGCCCCGGATTGAACAGAAGGATAGTGCAAATTGTAGAAAAAACAAGGATAACTGCCATTGTGATACAAGCTCAACTTCAAGGTGAAGTTACGTCAGTTTCTGATCGCACCATCTATCTCTTTTTATTTCCACTTTTGAGAAAAAATCCTAAAAAAAACAGGCTGGAATTTGTTAAAATGCATGTTGACAAGCCACAATTCTTCTTGGAGAATGTCCTTTGGACAGATTAGTCAAAACTGGAGCTATTTGGCTATTCACATCAGTTCAATGCTTTAAAATGAATCTTTTACCCACAGTGAAACACTAACAAGGCTTGGTTATGTGGGGCTGCTTTGCAGTGTCTGGCACAGGGAACATTGAATCTTTGCAGAGCACAGTGAAATCTCAAGAACATCTGGAGTGAAATCTCAAGGGATTCTGGAGTGAAACGTACAGGCCAGTGTCAGGAAGCTCTGTCTCAGGCTCCGGTCATGGGTCCTCCAACAGGATAATGACCCAAAACACACAGCTATAAGCACCCAAGAATGAATAAGAACAAAATATTGGACTAATATAAAGTGGCCTTCTGTGAGTCCTGATCTGAATTATTTTGAACATCTATGGAATGCGCTGAAACTTGCATTCTGGAAAAGGCAACTATCAAACCTAAAACAGCTAGACCAGTTGGCCAAACTACCTTTTACCAGGTGCAAAAGTCTCATTGAGAGTTACAGAAAACGTTTGATTGCAGTGATTGCCTCTAAAGGTTGTGCAAAATTTTAGGTTAAGGGTGCCATCATTTTTGTCCATGACATGTTCATTTGTTTTATTATTTAAAATATGATGTTGAATAAAAAGTTGAAAGCAAAGTCCGATTTTAATTAAATATGGAACAAACAATGGCAATTACATTTGTCAGTCTCAAGTTATTTCTGAAAAAAAATTGTATTCTTGTTTTTTTGTGGCGGGCGTACCAACAAATTTGAGCAAGTCTGTATGTAATCCATTTTATCCGGTTGATTGGCAGTATCTAGTTCCAAACATTTCCTTCTAGATGAGGAGATTTAAATAACACGTACTAGACAAATTGAAGATATGCTCTGTAATTATTACCTTACACAGTTTTCAGACTCAATTTAACTCCATTAAAACAGTAAAACAACACAAACTAAACGAGACAATGGCTTCACCTGTTTCCCTGTGCCACCGTCCCTTATGTAAATGACACATTGGGTTATAGATGTTATTAGTGCACCGTACAACACCAAACACAGCATTACCCTTCAATATTACAAAGAAATAAATCAAAATGTATTGGCACTCCAGAGCCCACACTGGTTCATCTGGGTCAGGGAAAGAGTGCATTTTGGAGAGATGCTCGTTTTCACACATTCCGATGCACACAGGCTAACACACGATCACGCAGATAAATGAATGTGACACCTTCTCCTCTCAGTATCTGGGGTGCCGACCCAAGGCGGAGGTGCGGTGTTAGATGGGAGAAGGGAGGGAAGTCCGTGCCGCCAACCGTTTCAATCTCCTGACGTCAGCCGTTTTGCCGCAGACATACGTTCTGTATCACAGCAGAGAAGCCCTGGGTCCTCCGATCTGCTCTGCACCCAAGCCGGCTGCCTATGTGTCATGGTTCTCCTGGTAGGGGGTGTGTGCACTCCTGGTGGAGTGTTCTTCTGGTGAGCTGTGTGTGTTCAAGGGCACAGTGAGAGATCATTTTGACCTTGAGGACCTTTCATTCACTGGCCCCAACACCGTAACCGCTACAATATCTCATGTCTTTATTTAAAGATGGAGGGAGGAATTGAGGTCAGAGTAAAGCACATACATGATTATGTTCTGTATGTAGGGAGATAAAAGTTACCACGCAGTACACTGTCATATAGGACTGCTCTTCACACTCCACTTTTAGATAGCATACCCCACAGGCAGAGGCCACAGTGTGTAATGTGATGTGAAAGCCACTGTAAAGTAATGCAATCCATGTTAATCATCAGAATGGAACATCACACTAACTTCTGGACTCTTTGAACGGGTTGTGGTTACATAATTGGCATATAGCAGACGAGATTACTGGAGAGCCTCTGCATGGAAACACCACCTGGGATTACAACAATTCATACTGGCTTCAAACTGTGTGTCCTGGGCTGCACTTCGTGTGCTCTGTCCTCCATAAATTCAGTTCAGCGTTTCATGCATCTGTTTTATACACTTGCTGCGACTGTGTGTATTAGGTTATGAGTTTTACCTGTGTGTATCTGGGTGCATCTAGTTATGAGCTCTACTCGTGTGTATCTGGTTATGAGCTCTACAAGTGTGCATCTGGTTATGAGCTCTACCTGTGTGAATCTGGGTGTGAACTCTACCTGGGTGCATCTAGTTATGAGCTCTACTGGTGTGTATCTGGTTATGAGCTCTACATGTGTGTATCTGGTGATGAGCTCTACTCGTGTGTATCTGGTCAAGAGCGCTACCTGTGTGTATCTGGTGATGAGTTCTACCTCTGTGTATCTAGTTATGAGCTCTGGTGATGAGCTATACCTGGTTGTACTCACTTATGATCTCCACCTGTGTGAACCCATTCATGAGCTCTACCTCTCTGTACCTAATCATGAGCTCTACCTGTGTGAACCTACTTATGAACGCTACCTGTGTGTATCTACCTGTGAGCTCTACCTGTGTTTATTTGGGCTCTACCTGTTTGTGGTTGGTTATGAGCTCTACTATGAATTAGCCTCAATCAATCCCAAACAGCAAATACAGGCCCACCTAGCAGCCTGTGCTGCCAATGTACAGTATGTATTCACACAGATAATAGGGGCCTGAATACATACAGTAGCGTGAACGTTTTTTGTTATGAACATTAGAGGAGACTTGAACATGAGATGAATTCATTGAATTCATTAAGTTATTCAGTAGTTGCAGTTTGTGGAAAATCACAGTTTATTAATATTCCAGTTGGTTGGAAATAAAGATCTCACACGCCAGGCAAATGCCTCCTGACAGTTGGACTTTAGGCCTTGAATGATACACCACATTCACAGTTGAATGGAAAAGCATCTCATTTTTCTTTAACTCATACCTTCCCTCTGATTCGTCAAAGACATTTTCTGCAGTTTAAATAGAAAGAGCCTCTCATTCACATTTTACATTAAATGCCTCTTTGCATTTACTGTGTTTATTCAACACTAAAAACCCCAATAATTATTACCTCTCTCACTGTGAATGGATGTGACAGTTAGAGAGGAACGGGGAATCATTTGATGCAGTAATCTAAAATTAAACACAACACACATAAACACGAGCGTAATAGGTGAAACATGTAATTACTAATAGTAAAATAGTGGGATACTTCTGCTGAGAAGTGAGTCCATCTCTCTGAGAGGGGAAATGGAACCAGGGGCAGATCACAAGGGCTTTGACCCAAAAGACATTTCTCTCCCTTTGCCACAGCCAGAGGTACCACCAGTCTCAGATTGTGTGTGGCTCTACAACCACAGCAGAATTTTAATTTGAAGTTCCCCAGGTCAATATTTTATATTCATCTCCATAATGATGAATCTCTCTTTAAAAAAACATAAGGAATCAGAATGCTGTATTAATAAAATATAAAAGATTAGGATGAAAGTGTCTGTGAGCACAGGGTCTGTGAACGCAGTGTCTGTGAGTGTCTGTGAGTGAACTATAGTAACAGCCATGACGGAGCCTGTTTAAGGTCTGAGAGCGGAGTGGAAGGTCGTCTGGCAATTACCCAGCGCCCTGCTTGCCTGGTTGGTTCAGATGTTTCCATGGCAGACAGGGTCGGATCACTGGCTGCTATATGAGTGGGATGGGACTTTCAGAAAGCTGCATTTCACCAAGCTGATCTGATTAAAATAAAATAGAAACATAGTTTGTTGTTCTGGTGAAGATCGACCAGTCAGGTGGATGTAAATATCCTCAAACATCCCCACGTTTAGACTTCAGATTTCAAAGGCCAAGTAAGGCCCAGGGAAATATATGCTAACACATGTAATTTGAAGTAACATTAACACAATGAATAGAGTGATTTTGTTTAGACATATGGCATGATTTACATAAGAGTAACTGATGAGTACATCATGTTGTGATAAGTGCGGCTCAGACTGTGAGCCCTGTGTGAACCAGCCAGCATACGTTGGAAAACCTTCCCTACCAGGCAGAGTGCAGAGAATCCTGCAGATGTTAACCTACACAACCTCATGCACTGCATAAAACAGGACCACTCAGACACAGAGCCACCAATTGAACACGTTTTGCAGCTGACTGGGTTTCCAGTTGTAAGTCATGTAGCTAGAAGGCTACACGTGGTTTAAAATGTTTTACGGGTGTGAGTGCGCCTCCTTCTCCACCTTTTCAGGACCAAAATGTCCATGTACATAAAACATGGTGAAACATTTTAAAAAGGCAGGACTTGAGAAAGGCATTACGTGCATTTGAACATGCTCACACACACACACACACGCACACCACGATCAGCATGCTGTTAGTGAAGTGTACCAAAAATACCACAGTTTATTCTGTCACCGAATGCCCGTTTTAGTATAAGTGCTGTCAAACAATAAAAAATAATTAATTGGGATTAATTGCATAAACGTCTGTAGTTTACCGCAATTTTACGATGTGTTAAAATGTTGTCCTAAATAAACAATTCTTGTAAACTATGGACGTTGCTTGAATTTAAAATTAAATAAATGCAGGCGCTGTCTATTCCAAGTAGGTCCATTAGAACAGGGTATGTCATGGCCTTTAAATGTCTCCTCTGAAATGTTCCTAATGACTGGCAGAATTTATTGGTTTTCCCTGTGAATCACATTTATACTTTTCGAGCTAGTGTATTATTATGCTAAAGCGGGATTTGATCAGGATTCAGATCAGGGCCTGCCAACAAGTAGCTTTTTTCTGCAAACAAGGTGTGGCCACAGCCAATTACGTGTGCCTTTATGATTTCCGAGCGAGTTTGAAGCTAGCGGGCAGAAAAGAGAAGCGTGAACAGGGACACCCCGTCCATGCCCACTCACCGGAAATTAGCATAAAGTTGGACGTTTCTTAACTCTCAACTTGTCGCGGCCGCTGGGAGATTGTATTTTCGAGAGTAGCTTCGCCCACTGATCCCGTGATTCGCTGGCTATCGTTGCAGATGAATGGAAGCGTGCCTCTTTGTAGTGCAACCGAGCAGGCTTAAGCACACCTCTTAATGGCAGGATTCACAGACAAGTGGCCTGTTAACGTGATTCATGACATGATGGCGTAGGCTACTCTACATTGTTATATTAAAAAAAGCTTGTGTGAAGCGCTCTGGACCACTCCAGCAAGAGTCAAGTGGCAGATAAAGTTTCCTGTATACGGTAGGAAATGAATAAGTGACAGCTCCTGCTCAAATCAAGCACTAAACTAAAAAAGAAAAATGTGTTAATGGTGACAAGGAATTAACGGTTTTTTGTGTTTTTATTAATTGCATGCATTCACAAGTTATTTTTGACAGCCCTTTTAAATATATTAAGTGTAGTATCCTTTAGCAGTATAGTGGTAACAATATGATTGTGTTATGTACAAAAATGCCATTGTAAATACTACAGTATGTCTACAAAACAGTACAGTAAATGATATTGTTTTAACACAGTACAACTACAATAAAACATTGTTTTTTTCATAGACTGTTTGAGACCTAACAGGAAACCATCTAAATCTGGACAAACTCCTAGATAATTATTGCATCCAGAGCCATCTGACTATTACCTGAGGTCTGGAATTTCCACAATCAATGTCTATTTTCAATTTCAAAGCATTCCAGGGAAACCATCTCAGTCATCTGTGACCAAACATAGACTACAAGCAGTTATCGTTGCTTTTAAAAGCACTTGAACGGTAAGGACATGTTCACATTTTTGATCCCCAAATGCAATCTTTAATGGTTCTAATGGCCTTGGCCAAATGTAGTGCAGGGAATAGGGTTTGGGTCATACCGTCATTGCCCATCTCTGAGGTTCAGGTGGACTGCGGCACAACTCCAATTTGGAGGAGTTGGGTATTAACGTCAAATGGACCATGTGTTCAATTGATGACTAGATCAATTGAATCTTCACTCAATAGCTCTGGTAATGCGCAGCTTGTTCCAGGGCTTCAATCCCCTCAGACACGACTGCCCGGCAGCCGTTATTCTGGTGGGAAAAAGATGATCTCACTTTCTGTTTTGTCACTTCTAACGGAAGAAATCCACCGAATGAATTCACATCAGAGTTACAAAAAAGTCAATGTCAAAGAGAGAGAGAGAGAGAGAGAGTTAGCGAGTGAGCAAGAGAAAGAGGAGAAATCTGCTCCACTTAACAGGACGTTCTTCATCTCCAGTGAACAGCTTTGCTACACATTTCCCCCTCCATCTCTATGTCTCTAGTGTCATTAGTCTCTGGGGTATGTTTATTTATTTTTTTACTGTGGTGCAGAATCTGTCCTAGAATGATACTTTCAAACACCATGGATGTCTGTCACTCCAGAAGAAAAGACTGAGCAGCCTCGGGCTACCAACCTCAGCCCCAAAATGAACAGAGTTCTCACTTAGCCAATCCCAAAGCAGCCCCTCACACTTAGCCAATCCCAAAGCAGCCCCTCACACTTAGCCAATCGGCCCCTCTCACTTAGCCAATCGGCCCCTCTCACTTAGCCAATCCCAAAGCAGCCCCTCACATTTCCCAAGTCACCCAGAGAGCCTGTTGATGATCACATTCTGAGGGTTTTGAGTGCGGCGTTGTGCAGCGAATCAGTTTGCTGTGGAGCTGATAGAAGGACACTGACGGCCATTGGTTATTTTGACTACGCCCAACCACCAGCTGGGTGACTTCTCCGCGATACCGGGGACTCATCTTTGTGTTCAATGAGACCCGTGTCTGTTGGGTGTATCCGCACAATTGAGTAGCTGGACGGGAGGGAGAGGCGCGGACGATTATGAGGCCGGGTCATAGGGGAGTGGGAGATGTAATGGGTGCCTTCCTCGATGGAAAGACGTGAAGTGACCTACTGATTTAAAGAGCGTATGGGAGTCCGATCTGCAGTCTAGTTAAGCTTGTTGAGCAGTGCCAGGCCAACCGCAGCAGTGTGGGGCTTGGGTTGGTAGTCTGTATTCTGTCTTTACTAGAACTTTCCTTTCCCAGCCGGACTCCAACATCATTCCCAAAGTCTCTCGTTCTTGTCCTCACTGAGGAGGGGGATGTTATCGTCAGCGCGGCCTGTCGTTGTGATGGAAACCTTTTAGATTGAATGCAGGTTACCTAATACGTGTTGATGTAAGATGTGACCCTCTTGGTGCATTTATGTCCCCATTGCCATGACTACGTCCCAGTGCATTGCCAAAGCATTTCTTCAGCTCCACAGCGATGTTGTCAGGCCATTTCCGCACTGTTACTTTGACAGGTTTTGCCAATTTAGGTGTGTGTCTCTATGAAAGGATGGGTAGGGGCATTAAATGGCCTGAGTTTCCCAATGGACTCAGTGACACTGTTGTAGGTCCATTCAATAGAGCTGTAGACAGGGTCCAGGATTGTATCAAGTCTAGTACAATCTATTTCACTGCTGGTGTGTATCTGCTTGTGTAGATTATAATTAAAATCTCCTGTGATGGTCAATGTAGAATTGGGGTAATTATCAGGTGGGGAGGATTTAGGATGTAAACAGAACAGGGATGACTTTGCTCCAACCTTGGTTGTCATGCAAATGCTGAAGGCCACCCTTGGATTTGTTCCTCATGAGGATCCACGTGGTACATCTGAAAGTTGACTAATTCCAATCCTCCACGTGGTACATCTGAAAGTGGACTAATTCCAATCCTCCCTAAACTGAAGCTGCAATTTATATTGGACACTGCATCTGTAATTTCTATCTGGCACTCGTGTCAGATTGTAGACATGGGAGCATTAGGTGAATAACACCTTACTAGAATTATTGAAGAACAACAGGCTTAACACACAGTGTTATGATAAGTGAAATATGATTAGAAACATACTGGGTGTGAGTACACAATAAATAGAAGAATCTTATCATTTTTGGCCTAAGAAATCTAACTAGCTACTAGCTCAGGACAACCTGCCTATGCAGTTGGCTGTGTGTGTGCTCATACGGTGATGAGTGTGTGCTGTGCGATTACACGTAGGGATCTTAATGTATCCAACTTCTCTGCAAAAAAAGACTAGAAATGTGAATAACAGTACTGATGTGGAGTATCCTGAAGTCAGCTCAAAAAGGTGAAACAGTGTTTCCGATCAGATAACATTATAAAAGCAACATCCTTCACCAGTTCCTTCCTGGTGATATGGTAATGGCCGCCATATTATGTCACAGCACATGTATATACACACGTGAAGAATACAGAGGAAACCTGGGAAAATCACACAATCAAAGTTGTTTTTACATATTAGCATACTGTTAAATGTCACTGCTGTTCCAGCTCTACTCCAGCTGTAATATATATACCCCAAGTAGAAACTAGCTCCCACATTCATGACACTAACCGCCCCGGTATTGTTACTAGGCGTGGGGAAGAGTGTGCTCTGGACATTTCCATTAGGAAAGTGGAGGCCTCAGAAACATGTTTCTGCTCTATTATCTACTCCTTTCGTAATGATAAAATGTTGACGTGTTACATAAGCTAATGACAGACTATGCGGTTACCCACTCAGGTATTAATGAGCTCTCTTTATCTTGTATTCCAGACTGCACTGCATCTCTCTTCTCAGATGAGAAACCTTTCTCTCTACCGCTCTAATTCTCCTTCCCATCTCACTCCTCTTTCTGTACAGTCACAGCTGCTGCTCTCGCTCGGGGGGGAGGGAAGGGGTGTGCCCTAACCCTCTAGCACTGAGCCAAGTGCACAAGAGCCCGTCAGAGAAGAATCATTTCCACAAAGCATGTTGGAGTTTGGGCTTTACCGTCTCGCTCCCCTGCTGAGCCTGTCACCTGTGGGAACCAGGCCTAGACCGAGGGGGGCAGGGGTGGAGACGAGGGATGGGGTAAAGATGACAGAGGGAGGGGGGGTGGAGAGGAGGAAAGAGGGCCAGCGGTGGAGGGGAGAGAGAGAGGGAGGGCGGAAGGGAAGGAAAGAGGGAGTGGTTACAGTGCCGGTGGCGGTGGAAGGGCACCTAGGAATTAAGATATTTGCCCCACTGTGAAGACATGCAAGGCCCAGACGGTTTACCAGGCTATAAGTCAATGTTGTGTGAAGGAGTCCTGCATGACACACACACACAATTCAAGGCATTATCTTTTCAGCTCGTTCCCCTTAGCAACTCTGCTCTCTGCTGGTGCCTTTACATCACCCCCCCCCCACACCGCTTTCTCTCTGAAATTCTGCTCATACTTTCTAGTGTAAACAAACCCGTCTCTCTCTTGGACACTTCATCCTTGACTTTCCTGTTTTTAATCTGTTTTCAAGGAGACCAGCAGAGTCACACGGGGGAATCTGATTTCATCATCTTGCTTCATGATCAGAAGCCTTTTTTATTATTATGTTGCATTTGCAAGAAGTCTTCCGTATCAGCACATGGTTGCTGAATACGTTTTACATCAAAAACATCAATCAAATGTATATACATTTACTAAAACGTAACACAAAAAGGCATTTATTATAGGCCCTGGTATGGTTGAGTGGTCAAAGCCCTTTCCTCTGGTGCCCATGTAATGTTGCAGTGTGGGTTTGAATCTGTTTTTCTGCAAATTCAGCAAAATCACACCTTCCTGTCCAATAAAGCATTAAATGCTACCCATAAATGTAATTTGGCTTTTTGTAGCTGAGTGTTCAGAAATTGACACAATGGCCATGCATTGGTTGCGTAAATTGAGTGAATGTCAAAGGCATTACATAGCTGGAACAAAAACCGCAACTGAACCAGATTTCATTACGAAAAAAGAAATATATAATGCCTCAAAGTTTTAAGGTTCCTGTGCAATAAGTTATTTATACAACTATTTCAACAATCAAGCTGGCTTCCTCTGGTTATCATGTTTTACACTTTAGGTCACATTCACATGGGTTTTCATAGGAAGCAGGCAGGTGTTTATAATATTAATACAACTGCCGTTATGCTATTCATTTACCAGTAACACGTCAAAAGGATTTATAACATACAATCAGAAATACAGTTCTGGTGTAACTATATATAAATACCCCACGATAGAGCCAACAAGGCAAGAATTAGACCATCCACTTTGCAAAAACAAGCAACCTAACAGACGCTAACTAACTGCCCTAAGACCAGGTTGGGAATAGCCCACCAAGGGCATTACCATCGCCCAAGGCTGTGGGGGGGCAGAACTGGAGAAAAAGATCATGTGAGTACTGAGCCCACTCACGTCAAAGCCTGGCTCAGCGTGATGCACCCCCTCGGGATGGCAGCGGAGCATTAGCAAGCTATTGACTCATCCCCATAACAGGGTCACATTCCCCGCCCTCTAATGCCTTGGTGCCAGACAGTTCAGGGGACTTCAAGGGAAGTCAATACAAGCAGTTAAATTAGTCCCTCGTCATCACTGTGGGGGAAATAAGGTCCAGCCACACAGCACAGGGAGAGAGAGAGAGAGGATTGGAGGAACTCAGACACGGTGAGGAGCTGAATGTTAAGTAAGCCGGCTGGGAGGAGAGATGGAGGACCGGAGGTGATGAAGATGTACACACAAATAACCTTGTGGTTCAACACCACCCACCTTCAGAGGGCTCAAAGATTAGGAAGTCAAAATATAAAACAGCTAGCTGTTAGCGGAAGACGCCCCTCTTGTGCAATAACAAAATGTTCAGCGTTTATGTCTAAGAATAGCATTCAAGTGATTTGTCTTGATCCTCGGATCCCTCTTTTTTTCTATGAGAACTGGGAGTCTTGCTCTAAGTAATAAGAAAGACATTATTGGAAGAAGCTTTTGAAGGCTTGATGGTGAAGAACTTTGAAGTGAGGATAGTGTGTGTGGGGGACCGCAGAGTGTTGCCTCTCAGTGACTCAGTGGATCCCATAAGCTGCTGTACTATCTCAAACGGGCAGACCAGACCCCCTTTAATCACCACCAGTCAGGAACTGTGTTTTATCCAGAGAAGCTGCCTATATCGAGAAGGCTACAAAAACACTGTGGAGTAAACAGTGAGGGGGAAGTGACATGTGGGGTGAGGGGGGGGGGGGTAGTATATGAATGGGATAACAAAGACTCCAAAGTTAGAGAGAAACTGGGAACACAATCAACATTGTGCACATAAGCTCCAGCCTACACGTGTTGTCCATTCTGCCTCGAACAGGTTGGGAACAGAAGATGAGAGCCGAGTATCTGTCATGTGGATGCAGTGACTAACCACCCAGAAAAGACGGGGGGAGATCGTTGGCTGGAATGGAGGCAGCCTGAGCTGGGTGAGGGAAGACAGTGAGAGGAGAACTGGCACTCAAGGACAGATGCTGTAATGCGCCGAGAACCGGACGAATGAGAGGATGATCTTCACTCTTTATATGAGAGCCAAAGCAACATGAGACCCAAGTCAGAATGAATGAAGACAAAACAGTCAGGCAAAGAGTGAATAGAAAAGGATAGAATACATTATGGGACATGGAAAAGAATGTGCGTGTGTGTGTTATGAGAGTGTCAGTTCAGTGGCCTTGGTAATGATAAGCAAAGACTTGCTCCAGTTAATTAATTGACATTCTAGCAGGATCCATGGAGGAAGAGGTAATGAATAAGGATTGCTCTGTTATGATCAAGGTCCCTCACCTCTTCCCAATCCTCTCTCCTCCTCTCCAACCTTAGTTCCCATATTTAAACAAACATATATCTTTGTACGTATGTACCGTAAACTTCTAAATTATGGCCCCACTAGGTAAATATCTCATTGTTGTTTATCGACTTAATCCTATCAAGATGAGCATAACCTTTTAATTTAGTGAGATATCTTTTGCAAAAGAGAAGTATATTCTGACTTCTCTGGATTTGGCAATAATGTGGTGCATGCAGTCTTAAATAAATGGAACGCCAATGGTTTTGAATAAAATCGTTATTTATTGATGAATATTCACTAAATTAAAGGTTAAATTCATATGATCTTTTTGAGCATAAGATCAAGATGATAAACAACAATTTTTTGTTCATATTTACCTGGGGTGCCAATAATACTGGAGGGCAATGTATGTTTACAATACAATTTTGTGTATGGGTGTTTGTATATACCACATGATGGATGTACTGTATGACCTGTATGCACTCAATCTGTGTGTATATACAAATAAATGTACTGTATTTATGTACTCTGTCTGTCGGAAACATGTCTGTTTGTATGTACTCTGTCTGTCTGTAAGGTCTCAGTCTTTGTGTACTTACTCTGTCTGTCTGTATGGACTCTGTCTGTCTGTATGGATGCTGTCGGTCTGTATGGACGCTGTCGGTCTGTATGGACGCTGTCTGTCTGTATGGACGCTGTCTGTCTGAATGGACTATGTCTGTCTGTATAGACTATGTCTGCCTGTATGGACTCTGTCTGTCCTATTAAGGACTGGTGTTCCATTAGCATTTTATGGTAATTGTATGGATTGATGAAAGGATGATTGGATGAGGGTATGGATGAGGGAGGGATAAATACTATTTGCCCTACACAGTCGACACAATTTGTTGTGCGTAACTGAAACAGTGTATGTAAACAACAACAGTATGTTTATTTTTATATATGAAATGTGTTTACATTCCCTGGTCCATGGGAATTTGTGTGCAAAACACCCCCAGAGTGGGCATTTTGTATATTTTCATCTAATTGCTGTGGCCAGTATATTGCCTTATGTATGTGGGCTCAGAAAGGGTGTGTCTGACTGTGTGTTCTATGTACAGTATGTTTGCACCTCCCTCTGGGTTATCTTTCAGCCTTCTCCTCCAGTAATGGCTATGCTATGCTGTGCTCCTATCTCCCTCATCCTACTCACTCCTCTTCGATCTCTCTCCTTAATGAGCAACAATAGGTTGTTGTTTACCAGTCTTAGTGTGTGGATTGTGCAATAGGCTGTATACATGCAATATATTATGTGTGTGTTTGTCTGCATACACACGTGTGTGTGCTCATGATGAATACTGTGTGTGTCTTTTAAGACATTTCAGGCTCAGAGCACGAAACTCACCTGCATTGAATAATTTATCTGTGAAATCTAGGCCGCATGAATGGTTTGTATGCAAGGCGGTAGCTGTATAACCATGCATCTATTTAAGCAGCCAGCAGCCAGGTATTTTAAGGCTTTTTAAAGGATGGGAAGTGTGTGAAGCAGGGAGTAGGAAGGGAGGGGGATGGAACATCCTGTCAGTCAAATCCAGAATGTGTGGCTTGATTGGCTCAACCTGATTGGTTTTGAGTGACGTAGACCAAAGACTTTGTTTAAATCCTCATCTTTAGAGTGGCAGAACTGTATGCATCTTCTACAACCACAGCCAAAAAGACTGTTGAACGAGGCTGCCAAACGAAAGATTATGGATATGAATTGTTTACACACTTCGCACACAGTACCAGTCAAGTGAAGGGGCACGTGTGTCCAAACCTTTGGCTGGTACTGAGTTCTTCTACTGTTTTTCACCAATCCCCTGCTACCCCTTGTCTGTAACCCCACTAACCAACCCATTACTGGTGTTCTCTGAAAATGTCATTTTTTTTCATATATTATTATATTTATAATAATTGTTACATTTACTTCAGAGGCCTAGGCAATATGTGTGTGATGTGTAACATGGGCTACATGGTTAGTTTTGCCTTGTAAATTATTAATGTTGCAGACATTGTTTATTCAAAGAGTAAATTGCTCACAGGCCAGTCACATTATGCTTAGTATTCAAGCTGACTAGGCTGTAGGCCAGAAACAACCCTACTGCGTTGCTTGGCCAAACATCCCTGATCCCACATGCATAGACTTTAACCAGGTCCAAGTCTATTGTCTTCGGTCAGATCCTAGGCCAGCTGCCTACGATGACGTGACAATCCATATGCAAAAATAATGTTCATTAAATATATTGTTTGAATGTATATTGGTTGAAATGTGGAAATATATGAATGTGTCCAAATTTAGAACATTTCAATATATATTTATACACATATTCAAATATGTGCATGTATTTTGATATATGTCATTTAAATATGGGCTGTTTTAGTCCAAAGCTACAGTAGTCATGGACAACACAGGAATGTTTTCAGAATAAAAAAAATAGCATTAGTTCGATGGGCAAAATTAAGATTTCTTTAAATTTGTGTCCCCGCCACCACTCTTCCAACCCTTCACCTTTGACCCTCTCAGGGGATCAACAGCTGCTTTGCTGCTACCTCCCAACACTCACGCCCAATTATTAGCCTCTGAAATGCACACGCGTGGAGGAAAGCATAGACGTTGAAAGTAATATTATAACTTTGTAGGAAATACATGAACCACATATGTTATATGTCTTCTCTGTAGAGGACAAATGGTTAGATTGAGCCAAGCAATTCCACTTACCTGTTGCTGTGTGACACAGCCACAGTAAATCACAGTGCTTTTGAATCCTTTAGCTTTATGCAATCATAAAGTAAATGTAGTTGGCTAGTAGAATGTTGCAACTGCATTCTCACAAATGACCTTGCCCACTCTGTGAGTCATGCGGAATGTGACTAAACCCTCGAACAAGGGAAATCGGGTTTTGAATATAATATGAATTGCATATGTGACCAGACTTTCCAGCTATGAGGCCTCCATTAGGCTGTGTTAATTAAATTGCAGGTATTACACAGATGTGCTTGGCTCAGCCGTCCCGCCTCTGTTTATGCGCCCTTGCACCTTTAAATTCCATCTTAATAACTATCCGCATTTGCTTTATTCAAGTGCACATTCTGCCACAAATCCTTCTCTTTATTCCCTACATGCTTGCTGGCTTGTTTAGCGCCGTTATTTTTAGACTCCTCTGCTTTCTGTACTTGAAAATCCATCGCTTGTGTCATTGTCGGCTCTGTCTTTCATCTCCTCACTCTCTCTCTTTATTTGTTTTTGCTCTCGTTGTGATCATCATCAGGCCTTCGCTCAGTCAGAGACACCTCGATTTCAGCTGAGCTGTGTACCTGTGTGGCTGTCTACAATGCATCCCTTCCTCCTCTCCCATTCTTGTCCTTTTTTCAGTCGCTCCCTTTCTCCCCTCCTCGCTACCGACAGCCACTCTAAAGGGATATTTGATTGGTCGAGGGAGCCTCATTGCTTCCCCACTGCACTCCAATATCAAGCAGTCGTCATATAAAAAGCACTTCACAGAGAAAGGAATCAATGAGAGTGCTGTTTGAGAGACACGGCCACTCTGCTTCCAGATCCTAGACCAGTTTGACGAAGCGTCTCGCCACACCCTGCCATAACATCCGCCATTTTGTGTACGTGACCAATAGACTTTTGTGTACGTGACCAATAGATGGTCCGTATGGCTGTGACGAGGCAGTAGGCCTGTCTGTCCCGAGTGGCCACGGGGAGCATTCCAAATGGCACTGGAACCCACCACACACTGCGTCGAGGTCTATGTGCTCCGGGTCGGAGCGGTGACTTTCCCTCGGGGGCGAAACCTCACGGTGTCAGGCTCCTCTCGTGTGCTAAGGATCAGAGTGGGAGTGGCGAGAGAAGGAAGTCGCCGGAGCATAAAGCATGACGTCCAGTGTGTGGGCCGCGATTAGCGCATTCATCACACGCCGCATTCATCAGAAAACAAAGGCTTCTGTAATGATGCCCAGAGGTTCTCCATTGCTCTCCTTCTTGGCGGGCGTTACTAAAGAGAACGGGCCCAAGTCCCACTCCATTCTCCTTCCGTCTGTGCAGGGAGAACCACTGTAACCTCATTAATGCATGCCAAACAGGACCCTATTTACTATAAAGCTCTTTAACATTTTCATTGGACCCCAGTCCCCTTAACCCACTGTATGTTCGTTATTCAGGTCTATGCATATCAATCACACGTTACGGATGTGCTCATTTTTACTGTGGCTGTTGCCTTATCTGTCCTTGAGATGCTGGGTGTAAATTACAGCAATTATTCAGACAACCGCTAGGATCAAGTCTCCAGATCACAGCGAGCGAAGGCGTGTGAGCTCTGGAATTACAGTCTGGTCAGTGCTTCAGCAGTAGCCTTTGAAGACAGTCCTGACTGTGTTAGCGTGAAGCAACGTGGACAGGAGGGGGTCCCCCTGGGTGGGTCATGCCCTACCTGAGGTAGCCCCAACTCCTAGAGGCCATTTCTCATTTTACTTAACTAGGAAATGAAAGACTCATTGTAGAATTGAGGTCTAGTTTCTGACAGCAGCTGTAAAAGTGGAGGTTATAAACCAAAATAAGCAACCAATGTTGACACCTGACAAATGCTTGTTCTAACATGTTGGTTACAAAAGCAATTCACAACATCATTAAATCAAAATCATTTGGTGCGTCTTTGATGGAATATCACAGCGTAATACAGGCTCTTTATCAGCAGCAACCTAGGGATTCAATGTTCAAAGAAGTCAACTGACCCACTTATGATGAAATCAGAATTAAATAACACCTACTCAATCACTTTCTGCCATTGTTAACGTGGTCCAAACATGTATCTCAGGGCTTGACTGTAAAACTCTGTTAGAAGAAAAAAAGCTGTGGTGTTATTTATGGTCAGGCTATAGTCAGAGACACTTATCAGGGGTCTTTGGAGAAAAACAGAAAATGTACTTCTGTCCAATGTAAAAGCAGTGTGAGGTGTGTGAGGAGAGAAAGACGGACTGATCCCTTCCTATTAGTAAAGATGTGTTATTCATGAGGGCAAATCCGTGTGAACTGTGTTTCATTGATATTCTACACAGTCACTACTCACTGTCTGTCTAGGGACCCAAGCCATTTTATTTTCTTCATTTATTTATCTAGTTCCCCCTTGGTGATGGCGTGAAATAAAGGGACCAGGTGACCGCGGGGTCACGAGGTCAACCTTCAGGACCATTAGTGGGCTGTTAAATCCTCCTCCCTCGTAACGAGCTATCAACAGCATCTGTCATCATCAACTAGTGAGAGTGACAGGCCTGGGGGGGCGGGAGGGCGTGCAGGCAGAGGGGATGACAGTTGGCACCAGAAGTTGCTGTGTCGCTACATAGAAATATATATGTTTCACAACTCGCTTTAGTCTGTCACATTCCAATAGGCGTATTAAAGACATGTCTACCTTTGTGCGTGTGCCAAAAATATTGTCCCTTCAATGTTCTGCTTATTATTAATAATAATATGTTTTATTTACAGTTGTTATCTTAAAACTCGACTGAAAGACAAAGAAATGTCTTTGAGATCGGTTGAAGTTAAGTGCTACATTTTAATTTCTCTACCATCATGTCTAAGCCAAAAGAACAGCATGGTAGATGAAAATGCATTGCATGAATGATTCCAAACCAATTCCCAGCTTTGCCTAGAACAAATATATCAGATTATTTTAGAGGCTCATTTGCAGTTGATTCTGTTTCAATTAAATGTATAATAATGTCATATACCAAAGTCTCTATATGAAATCAACATTGTGCTATGGATCCATGAAGGACACATAAGAACGGTCCAGCCCCAATGTGTTGAGCAGAAGGTTTACATCTTATGGCAATTGTTTATAGGTTTATTTAATATTTCAGAGGACAGAGATGCCACAACAGTAATACAAGTACACATAGTACTTGAGAGATACATCTGGGTCCGAGGAGATGCATTAGCGTTGAAATATTAGTTTAGTTCAGAACCGGTTAAGATGCAATTTTGGAATTGTTGCTTTTTACAGAGTTGGTTTTCAGAAACAGCCAAAGAGTAGAAGGTGGTTGTTTAATTGAATGTCCAGATCACACTGATAGTGTTTTTAATGGCAGTTAACAGTCTAATGCTCACAGTTGCAGCAAAATGCTGACCACCATAGTGTAGCTATGAGCTGTTACAGCTCATGTGCCTTTCTGTTTGGAAAAGCAGTATGGGAAAACGTAGAATGGCTTGGGGTGGATTCCTATGAAGAAGGATTGATGTAATCTTAAACTCCCCATAATCCATTGGGAGTTATTGCGATTAAATCATCTGCAAATCCCAGTTGGGGCGAGACTAGGTTAATGCATATGCCCAAGAATGACTTTGGAACACGGCGACCTACGTTGGTTGAGCCAAAGGCCATCTATTGATGACTCCCTGTGAAAAAACTGTGCAGCTGTAGAGCTGATTCTTCAATGAGACACAAGTCACTCAAGTCCAATCAGTGCTATGCGAGTGATTGGTGCCCCCAGTGAAAAAGTACTTCCTAGCCTCTACCTAGCCTGTCTCAGCACTCCCAGTAAAAAACCCCTGGTGCCACTAGTGTCTGAGATATTGCTGTAGATTTGTCTCCATGGCTGAGTAATATGAACTTTAAAAGTCAATAGTCTTAAAACAGTTTTGTTTTCCTATTTTTTAAGGGAATTGAGTCATATTTTCCATGAAAGACTGTCACAATCAATTAAGCAATTCGTCCTTTAAAATATGCAATTGCTTTTGACAATCTATAGTAAAGTCTATACATACTTTGATAGTTATGACATGTGACCTTATCTTTTTGTTGGTGTGACTAGAGTCATTCAAATTAGAATTTGGCATAATAGGAAACAAATCAAAATTAAGCAATTTTTTTGTTTTTGTCCTCCATTATTTTAGGGAGCTTGTTGAATATTCAAACATTTTAATAAGTCCCACTCTTTAGATCACAGGTGTCAAACCGGATCCACGGAGGGCCGAGTGTCTGCAGGTTTTCGCTGTCACCTTGTACTTGATTGATTAATTAGGTCACTAATTGGTTAGGTCTACCCTCACCTGGTTGTTTAGGTCTGAACTGGAAACCAATTTACAGGAAAAAACAAAAACCTGCAGACACACGGCCCTCCGAGGAACCAGTTTGACACCCCTGCTTTAGATAGACAGCATCATCGTCATACACCACATTAACATTATTCCCAATACATTGCATATTTTAATCAAGCTTTGCTTTTATGCTCTGGCTTAATTAATATATATATATATATATATGTATTTATTTATTATTATAGCCACCATAACTCCTCCCCAGTTCTACTCAGCACTACTGAGACATGACAGGTATCAAAATGTGCGTCTCATTTCCGATTGCGTTGCTATTGTTTTGTGGAAGGTTTTGTTGCAAGGTTTAGAAAACAATGACGTTTTTGTGGCAAAAAACATAGCCACAATGGCCAAAGGGTAGCTAGCCACACTGAACACTGGTTGCCTACCAACTTACATAAGCAAACTTTCCAGAATGAGGCCAGACATGGCTGTCGGATCTGTTTGCAAGTATGCTAGCTAGCTGCAGTTATTTTGCTACCTTTTTGCTAGCTATTCAGTATTTTTTATGCGGGAGATAGCTAGCTAGCTTGTGGGACTTATCTTTGTTTTTGTATTTGAAGGTCGGTTGCCTAGCAACTCACATGCTAGGCAACCGAGGCCATGCAAATGGCTGCCGGATCTGAAGTTTGCAAGTAATGCTAGCTAGCTGCAGTACTGTTTATGTAGTGACAATGAAATGGCACTGACTTCGATCATGGGACTTACTTTGTCAAAGGTATGGCTGAAGTTATTTTGCTACCTTTTTGCCAGCTATTCAGTCTTTTTTTATGTGGGAGATAATAGCTAGCTAGCTAACTAGCTAATGTGCCTTGTTTTTGTATTTGGGAGATTAGTACCGGAGATTATCTGTGTTAATTTAGCTGTTCTGGGTAATAAACCTGTAATGTTACTAATTTGGTGCCCACTCTTTTTAGATCTTTATTTAAATTGTATTAATGAAATGTTGTAGTAGTTGACCAAAATTACAACAGGCCAGGTTGGACACAATCATTCACATGCAGGTAGCTTATGTCAATGCTACACAATTAAGCTAATGGTTACAGAAATCAGGAATGCATATAGGCAATAGATCTCTATCATAGTGAGAGACAGAGATAGAAATATGTATATATATATTGCCTGTGTGCATTCTACTTGTGTAATATTGACATAGTCCTAGAACAGGGGTGGGCAAATATTTTGGCTCGGGGGCCACATCAGGATTTTGAAATGGGGGGCCACATTTGTTTTTTTAATCATAATTGATTTGGAGGCCAGAAAAGGGCATTCCATGGGCCGGATGGGACAGCCTCGCGGGCCGCATTTGTCCCTCAGGCCGTAGTTTGCCCACCCCTGTCCTATAGTGCTGTGTTGTTTAATGGACAATTTATAACTTTTGTCAAATGATTATGAAGCTTAAAGTTATGTTTGTAATGTTATGTTTGTATTTGGCTTAGCCCGAGAGATGCTGATGCTATATATGGAAGTTGTGTACACACAATTGCATGCTAAACATCCTTATTAGCACGGTTGCTGTGATCTTTCTGCTTGTTCTTACCAATTTGTTATAGAAACATTATTCTATTAGCAGAAACTGTAACGTACATTATCCTTTTTTGAGTATGAGTTAGCCTGTTTGAGAAGGGTTCAATAAAATAAATATATAGTATTGTATGTCTACACATTGTTCGACATACAATACTAAAATTAGTGAAATGTACTTATTGTACATTATTTATGTCTATATGTCTGATTGTCTGATTGTTTGATTTATCTTATCACAAATTCACTTACTGTAAATCACTTTTAATAGCTTCTGCTAAATGTCAAATATGTAAAACATAATAAACCAACATAGCTATTGTATAGTAGGTCAAAGCAGTATACTGGATAACCTTGGTAGAGCAGGCTGACATTGTGCCGCTCCTGTATAATTATTTTCTTTGTTGGTTTTAGACAAATACATACTTCTCCCTTTTTTTATTTGTAATAAAATCTAAGGCTTAATGGCTTTTGTCTGAACAAAGAATGTCATTTTATTATGATGACACATTCATTTTCTTAATTTTTATTTGGTGATGGCTGTTCAGTCGTAACCTCCCTCGTTTCAATATAAATCAATCTGTCTGTCAGTAGATCTGCTAATAATAGTAATTTCTCGACTCACTGACCATATCACCGCTGTCAACCTCATTCTCCCCCAGGTGACGTATTCAGGATTAAATGAGGTTCAGAGGTTCGTACTGAAAGTCGATTATATTTCCAAAGTGTCAAAATTAGCAAAAAAGAAATTCTCGCTTTCATCTGGGCAACTATTTACAAGATGGACACAGTCAAGCATTCTTTTTTGGAAACAGGGTAAAAGAAGACATGCCTTTAGTGGCGGTAGTGTCACTGCCAGCGAAGGAGACATCCGCTTTACCGTGTCAGTGGGCCCTTGCCAAGCTGCCCTGAGTGGCGCTGAAAGCAGGGTGAGGGTGGAGCGTTCCCACCAGTCCCAATCACCAGAGACATGGACACACAGACCAGCTCAGGGTTATTTTAAGCTGCTAAGCGGCTAAATCAACAGCTCTCGTCTCCCTCTGCTACAGGAGAGGAGTGATGCCAAACAGAAACAGATCGTGGACTAAGAGGAGGATGTTATAGGAGAGGACATATGTTAAGACACTTCCATTCAAACGTTTTTTTTTCTCCACACTTAATCAAAGGAGAAACTGGATAAGGTAGTGGGAGCTAAAACAGGTGAAGCTGAGTAAAGAATAAATGACTGGGTTCTGGGGAGAGATGGTGTGTCGGTGAGGGGGGTGATTATACAACAAAAACGTGTATAGGTACAGGAGGGGTCTTTATGGTGTGCAACTGGATTAGCCTTTATCTTTCTCTGTCTCTCCCTCTCTCTTTCTATCTTTTTCTATCTCTCTGTCTCTCTCTGTCTCTCCCTCTCTCTTTCTATATATATATATATATGTTTCTCCTTCACTCTCTCTCTATATATCTCTCTCAACAGCTCTCGTAATAATTTTTCAGTAGCTGATGATGGTACCTAATTCTTTTACATACATGCATGAAGTAAATTGTGAATGAAGATAGAGCAAGGTCTGGAAAAATAGATTCTAATCACATGCATGAGTGTGACGCCAGCTCTGAGAGAGGCACTGGATGGATAATGGAATAGATAAGGAAACCATTCTACCTGAGCGGCCTAATGATTCACAGAATGACATCGTTTTTCTTAAAGCCCCCATGTAGTCTTTGTAATGTTATTTTTAAATCATCTGATGAAGGATGTTTACTTAATGAATAGAACTCACAAATAAATGTTTAACGATTTATATTTCCGTTAGCCTTCGTTGTTGACAAGCCAAGAGTGTGTTGGCATTAGTATATACATTTGAAGATATTAACGCCCTGATTGACAGATGGTTTAGAGCCCAGCTCTTTAATCAGATGAAAAGTCATTTGCATGGAACGTAAAGATGTGAACGCGTTTTTAATGGTCTATTATATTTAGATCACGTTGTGAGATTATAATGTGTGCCAACAGTTATATCCCAACCGAACCAGCTATAATTCCACTTATCTTATTCAGTCAATCAGCTATTACACAAAAAAAGGCAATGCCACATTTGTCACAATTTTGGAAATACCTCATAGGTGGAAATAGAAATACATGGAAATCACATTTTCACATTGTTTACAGCACTGCCAAAACATGTTTATCTAAAAGCTATGTAGGTCTACAGAACCAGAGCAAGGTGAAATACTAATATGAAATAAACAGTGCTGTTTGTGTTAGGAGATAACTGCCAAGGCTGTATAGTACAGCATAGAGTTTAATGGAAATGGGCAATTCAATTAAATGGGTAAATAGGAAAGATGTAAATAATATGAATGTAATACTGTTTTTCAAATAGACCTCTGTCTAATTTAAATAGTTCTCAAACAGGTTATGCTGTGTACTGTTAAATACCATTTATTTATTTGATAGAGGCTTCAAACCTTTATTTTCCTGGGAGAAATTCAGTATGCTTTCACTGATTTACTCAAACACCAGATTTCATGCTCGATAAACCTCTATATGGAGAAAGGGAACATCGTTGAAAAAAAAAAGGGAGAGAAACAGATGTATTTGATGTGGAATTAAATAACCAGTGTTTGGTTGGGGAGATTTCTCTTACAACAGTGTAACAACAGAGAACATTCCTTCAACAGTAATCTGGAAGTATTTTCATTGTCCATGGTTATTCCTCTTGGCTTTGTGAAATGTCCTGGTGTAGTGCTTTCCTGATAGGACTGAAATATGACTGTTAGACATGTGTACCAGTTCAGTGAACCATCCAATGTGTCCGGACAAGATGCCACCCTGCTGTTAAAGTGGGCAGGAATCTGACCAAAGGGCAGGTGTCCTTTTCCCCTCCGGCACAATGGCACAGAATGCCCCAGTGTATTGACTCTATGTAAGCTTAAAATAGCCTAGCACACATCGCTCCAGCCTGTTTGTCGTTCCCCCATGTCTAACTGTTATTGGGCGTCGTGTTCATGGTGGACTTGGAGGATGTGCGGTTGTGGATGTCACCTAGCTGCAGTCACTTGGACAAACAGGATTACAAGTCCTGCTCGGTTACGGTGATGCATGGCTCCATCAGCAGACCAGACGCACTGAGAATTACCGGAAAAAGGTCACAGAAGTCCATTGATGAATGTCACAGCTTAGACACAGTTTGGGTAGAATATTCGGGTAAATACACCCTACTGTCTCTTGAACTATATTAAGTCGCTGCTCCTGAATTACAGTGTAGCAGCCCTCGGATTAGGTAGCAGCGAGTTCAGAGGCAGGAGACGTGTATCGATCAGGAAGAGTGAATCAGAACCATGATGCCTTGAATAATAAATTGAAAGGAACACAGCCACCGCTGTCAAATAGCATCTCTCATTACCAGAGCTAAGAGCCCTGCTTTTTTCTTTTGGTTGGATCTCCCTGTAGATCATTCAAGGGTTAAGTCACTCTGTATGGGGCCATGAAAGCATGTCGAGAAACGGCATGGAATGTGGATGACTCTGTGTTAGCGTAATTTTACAGAGCATTCATTATTGCTTGAAGGGGAAGTAGCCAGCTATCTGGCATATCAACATTTTGCTAAAGAGTGAAGTTTAAAAGGCAGACACATCTGAGACCGTAAGGAAAAGATATCTCCAGTAATATTCCACATAGCTTTTTGATAAAGCTGGCTAGAGGCATGGTCTTCAACAATGTTCAGTGTTGTGTGCTTTAAAGGGTCTGTGTGTCTTGCAGATATAAATGTTCATGGTTGTTTTCCGTAATGTTGAGACATGACTAATGCCGAAACAAAAAATATGCCAATGAACATAATCCATGAATGCACTACTAACAAGCCTTAAAGGAAATATTGGCCTGAAATCTAGTGGTGTGCAGGAGATATGTGCTATGTACTCTCTTGTATTAAGTGGCTCGATAGCAGCAGAATTTCTTAAAGGCACCATGCCCAAAAGTGAAGCCAGAAGATCTATGATAGCAACAGGTTACTTGGGATAGGTCGTTTATCAGGCTGCAATACGTTTTTCTCTCCTATATAAACATAGCTGACAGTCTCTCTCTACAGCTCCTCTAAATTATCCCTCACACTGTTTACTCCTGACTTGTCCCTAAAGCCCCTACATCATCCATACGTCTATTCAATATCTCGCACTTTTATCCCTTTCATTCCACTTACAGTGTTTCTCATCTTCCTCCAACTCCTCCTTCTCGACATCCTCAGAATCGATAGTCCAAAAAGCATTATTCCACCTTTCAAGTGCCGCAATTTGACAAGTCGGATAGCAGCTTTTCAATCAGAATCACATCTGGTTTAAATGTCTACCCCTCCAATAAACCCCCCCCCCCCTCTTTCCTTACATTTCTTCTCCTCTCTCCTCCGTCCAGGCTGCGGCCTTGAGTTCCTGCTGGTTCTCTGTGGTCTGGATCTGTCCCGGGCCTGTCCACATCACTGCATCTGCTACACGGCGCCCAGCACGGTCAGCTGCCAGGCGCACAACTTCCTGTCCGTCCCCGAAGGCATCCCGGCGCACAGCGAGCGCATCTTCCTGCAGAACAACAAGATCCACCGGCTGCTGCGAGGTCACTTCAGCCCCACCACCGTCACGCTGTGGATCTACTCCAACAACATCACCTACATCGAGCCGTCCGCCTTCCACGGCATCGCTCAGCTGGAGGAGCTGGACCTGGGGGACAACCGCCACCTGCACTCCCTGGCCGCGGACACCTTCCACGGGCTGGGCCGGCTCCACGCCCTGCACCTTTACCGCTGCGGCCTCAGCGCCCTGCCCACTAACGTCTTCCAGGGTCTACGCAACCTGCAGTATCTCTACCTACAGGTAAACCAGACTGGCCACCGGGTCTCTGAGTCGTCTGAAACGGTGCTGCATTTTACCCTTGAATATGGGGGAAAAGTTAAGAACATGTGTTTCCTACTACATAGCCCTTGATGGTAACCTGTCCACTTTTCGCCGTTTGGCCTGCTCCCAGGATAATCACCTGGAGTTCCTGCAGGACGACATCTTCGTTGACCTTCACAACCTCAGCCACCTGTTCCTGCACGGCAACCGTCTGTGGTCCCTGCACCAGAACACGTTCCGCGGCCTGGGGGCTCTGGACCGCCTCCTGCTGCACCACAACCAGCTGCAGTGGGTGGACCGCCTGGCCTTCCATGACCTGCGACGCCTCACCACGCTCTACCTGTTCAACAACTCCCTGACCGAGCTGTCCGGAGAGTGCCTGGCCCTCCTGCCCGCCCTGGAGTACCTGCGCCTCAACGACAACCCCTGGGAGTGCGACTGCAAGGCCCTGTCGCTCTGGGATTGGCTCAAGCGCTTCCGGGGCTCCACCTCCTCCGTAGGCTGCCACGCCCCGGGCCAGCTGGCTGGGAAGGACCTCAAGCAGCTCCTCAAGGAGGACTTCCCCAACTGCTCCGGCTCGGAGTCCCTGCACCAGAGCAAGACCGGCTCCTGGGCGGAGACCGACAAGGTGTCCTTGAAAAAGGAGCCGCACCCGGGGCCGCCTCCTCGCCCCCACCGGCCGCACCACAAGGACGAAGCACAGTACCCCTCCCCGCCTGCGCCTCTTCCCCGTCCTCCCCCATCTATAAACGGGGGCGCCCAGGAGCTAGGGGTACAGCCGGGGTTGGTGCCCCCTCAGAGGCCGGGCCGTGCCCGGAACTGCACCCGCCAGCGGGCCAGGGGGAGCAAGGCAAAGGGCCAGAACGAGGTGCACGCCCTGAAGGAGGTGACAGATAAGGAGTACTCCTCGCCTGATTTTGAAGGGGGTAAATATGACCACACGTCGCCGGATGGCACCGTCACACGGAGAAAGCATAAGTGCCCTCCCCGGACCACTGTTCGCCCCCCCAGTGGGGTACAACAAGCCAACAACAAGGCCATGTTGTCCCAACCCTTACAATATCTGTACATCATACTGGGAGCCTTCTTGCCGTTGACCATTGCCTATATTCCTCGCTGACCTGGAGGCTGAGGAAAGATACTGGCTACATGACAACAACACGGTCCTCAGACCCGCTCTAGCTCCTACACAACAGCAAGGCCTGTGTGGATGTACTTTATGTGTGTCAATGTGTTTAGGTACTTTGTGTGCGTGTGTGTGTGTGTGTCTGTCTGTGTAAAACATTGTGTAGGGAGCTTTGCTGTTTAGACTCAGAAATAGACCTTCAAAACATTGAACATGAAATGCTGAAAGACGTGTGTGAGTAAAGATGAAAGAAGAGGCTTGCACTGCCACCGTTGCCATTACATGGTCATTTCCAGTTCTGTTGGTCTCTTCCACTTTGACATTTCTTAGGGGTGGGCAGGATTCTCTGGGGTAGACAATGGAGGAAGTGGGAAACACAGAGGAAGTGTGCTGAAATATCAGTAGGTCAGAATTGAGCCCATGCCGTAGCATAGGTAAATCACAGGCAGTGGCTTAGACAGCTGGTCCCCAATAGGCCAAACTATTCAGACAAGCTGTAAGGAAAAAGTATTGAATCCAGCTTCAATGGCTTGTGTCAAGTTTGTAAATCCTTACTGGGGGGTTAGGATGGAGGATTTGAAAGCATATGACTTTGTCAAAGAAACCCTCAAGGGAAGTCTAGCTCAATTTCATGTTTCACATTATTTGCCAAATGTTTTTGATGACATCATTTGCCAGTAGCTGCATAGAATTTGCCAGATGTATCTAAGGTATTACACATCAACAGGGAGATAATCAGGAAGCCGTCCAATCCTAATTCCATCAGAACAGAATTGTGCAATGCTAACTTCTCAGCAGTAGTAATAGGGCACTAGAAAATGTCATACACGCAGAACGTACAGCTCCAGGCTAATATAGTTCAGCAAGCTAACATCTGATTCATGACCAGGTACAGTTGACCCGAAGATACACATTAAACATACAGTTATTCTACCATTTCTACACCTTGCTCTACTCTTATGTCTAATTCATGTCTTTCTATTGGCTCTGTTTTTACATGTGTTACTACAGTTCATATTAAGCTTATGTACCCAAGCTGCTAATTCTCTGTGGTTGTGAGCAGGACTGAGGTCGACTTCCAACTCCCCCGTCTCAAAAACCAGTTGGTTTTTCCCAGGAGAAGACAGGTTGAACATGGAGGAATCTGTCCATTTCCTGTCTAAATTGTTGTTGACTTTGCCAAGACATAAAGAGGAACTAGAAGCCCTGGAGCCCTGTGGGAACAGTCTCTTCTTGGTCCCAGTGAGGCGTTGGGTCTCTCTGAACTCAATACTCCAGTGGGGTCGTCACTCAATGAGACTATGAGGAAGAATTATATTTTCCTAATCAATGGACATCGTAAAAAAACAACTGCCCAACAACAGCAGAGGGAAAAAAAGACAATGTGAGAACATTAAATGACTTCTGTAATGAAATGAAAGATTTCAAAAGATTTTGAAGCAAGCATGGCAAAACACGGACCTGCTAAACTGATGAAATGCCTCGCTAACTTTATTAATGTTCTTGTCAGTGGATGTACAGATCCAAGATCAAGACAATGGCTTCTGAAGTAGCAGGGGGTTTAACAGGACAATGGACAACTGAACTGATATTCCCCTGGACTACTGGAGCTTTGGTGCCTCCGGAAAATACAACGATCAGTTGGCTGTGGTTTGTAATAATAATGATGTGAAGTGAAAAAATAACAATTACAATGAAGGGACTAACTTACTGCAGTTCTTATATTAATAATTTATTATTATGACAATAACAATATTAATGACATCAACAATGAAAACAGGGTTTCTGCTCCCTTGATGAGGGGAGTATCTTTCTTTACATTCATTTACCGTTTCATAATGTTTACTAAACATATATTTTTTATTTTCTTTTTTGTTACATCCTTCTGTCTGATGATACGAAGTGCACAATTAAGTTTCTATTCTTCTAATGTACCCCATCTGTCTCTTTGCCATAATTCAACAGTTCAATAAGTCCTTATCAAAGAACAGTACAACATGTTTATAAAGATATTACAATCTATCTATCTTCTTATGTTAAAAGTGACTGAGTGTGTTTTTTGTATTCTACCAGGCAACGTTGTGTAATAGCCACAGAAGAATGCATGAGTGAGCCTAGATCCTCCTCTTTTCTTTCTCTTTATTATTTATTTAAAGCTGAAATTGTTTCTGTCAGCAAGTTTGGCGTTTCCCTCCATGGTTTTCCTTTGCTCTACTTTGCAACCTGTCTCCCCTGATCACACTGCTGGCTAAACGTTTGGCTTCGTATAAAATTACAACAAACACATAGAAATACATGATATGTAATTTCTGAGAAACTAAGAGAACTAAGAGAAAAAACAAGAAAAAAACCCACAGTATGTAACATTTACTGAACAAACAAGTATGTAACTTTGGAATTTACGTCATGAAACACCTCGTCATGATACACCTCGTCATGATACACCTCGTCATGATACACCTCGTCATGATACAACTCGTCATGATACACCTCGTCATGATACACCTCATCATGATACAACTCGTCATGATACACCTCGTCATGATACAACTCGTCATGATACACCTCGTCATGATACACCTCGTCATGATACACCTCGTCATGATACAACTCATCATGATACACCTCGTCATGATACACCTCGTCATGATACACCTTGTCGTGTTACACCTCGTCATAATACACTGCCGTTTACTAGATCACATCAAGGCACGGTGGCTGTTTATAAGCCACAGCAAATCTCCTGACATTCTGCCTCATTATTGGGATTATTAATGGGACTTTAAAACATCCATACAATTTCCTCATCCCTGCCCCCCCCACCATAATGGAAATTGATCCACAAAAAATGTTCTATATATATTTTGTTTAAAGTTTGTTTCGTGCATCATTGAGGATGTCTATGGTATAACATTTAAATTGATGAGCAGCTCTGGTATGTGCTATTAATGGGCTCTAGCTCCAAGTCTTTTTCCTCTCTTTCTGTCTTCCATCTCAACGTCAACCCTCATCTATTTCCATTTCTTTCTCTAAGACACGTATTTCTTTCACTCCTAATATAATACCCTAGAAGCCCTTCCTCATACCTCAATAGCAGAGGTGCAGAAGATAGAGTGATAGATATTTTGGGAATGTGCAAGCCATAAATGGCACTCAGTAATGTGTCATGCATAAGAACAGCTCTTAGCCATGGTTTATTGGCCAATTTATACACCAATCAGCCATAACATTATGACCACCTGCCGAATATTGTGTATGTCCCTCTTTTGCCGTCAAAACAGCCCTGACCCATGGAGGCATGGACTCCAGTAGACCTCTGAAGGTGTGCTGCGGTATCTGGCACCAATACGTCAGCAGCAGATTCTTTAAATTCTGTAAGGTGCAAATTCATTAGGGAATATCATATCCATGAATGGGTGTACATGGTCCGCAACAATGCATAGGTAGGTGGTACATGGCAAAGTAACATCCAGATGATTGGCAGGACCCAAGGTGTCACAGCAGAACCTCGCCACGCCAGCTTGCCTTCTTCCCATAGTGCGTCCTGGTGCCATGTGTTCTCCATGTAAACTATGCACGCACACCTGGCCATCCACGGGATGTAAAAGAACATGTGATTCATCAGACCAGGCCACCTCCTTCCATGGTTCTGTGGTTTAGTTCTGATGCTCACATGCCCATTGTAGGCGCTTTCAGCAGGGGACAGGGGTCAGCATGGACACCCTGACTGGTCTGCGGCTCCGCTGCCCCATACGCAACTAACTGTGTGGATCCGACCACACAGGCCAGCCTTTGTGCCCCACATGCAATAATGAGCCTTGACATGAGCCAAAATGTTCCCTTGCTGCCCAACATACACTTCCCGCTGACAGGCTCCATGATGATGAGATTATCAGTGTTGTTCACGGCACCTGTCAGTGGTCATAATGTTATGGCTGATCGGTGTACATGATAACACCTTAAACTACCTTTACCACTTTTAAATTGTGATTGGAGTTTCGTGATGGTGGCATTCCTTCCAGCGGAACCCGTGCAGTGAAACACGATAAACTCAACTCCACTTCGTACGTTCTCAGAAAAGACATGATTGAGTGATAAGGATGCACAGAGTACGAGCCCATGCTGACACAAACGGCACCACCGTTTCCTTAACTAACAGGATCACTGCAAGTCCTCCCGACTAATTAGGGACTGTCATTGACGATGTAGCAGACGTCCACTAAACATGCTATTACAATCTATATTCCTGCACGCTTCACATGGGTACTCATTGGTTGCACTATTTATTTGCGTGCTGAAAAGAGCCAGACAAAACACTCCATAAACCAATCTCACTCATCTTAACCTACTATTGCCCTGGAAAGAGATCATCAACAGCAAGGTTATGTAACTGTGTAGGGCAGAAGCACTACTGATTTGCATTTCCATGTAGTAGTTAGGTGTCCCAGGTTGGTATTAGTCACTTCTTTGGAGAGGATGACAAGTGCTTAATAGCCCTGGTCTAGACTATGCCAAAAGTAAGAAGATTAATGGGACCAAAATCAATGCTAAAGGACATTACACTTTACAATGTTTTGCACTTGAATGAAGATTTTTAGCTGGCTGGGTAATTTTTTTCTTACATTTAGAGATATGCCGAATAGGATACAGCCATCAACAGAATAGCATACACAATCAATTGACCAATTGGCCCAAAGAACCAACTAACAGAATAGCATACAGAACCAACCGGCAGAAAAGCACACAGAACCAACCAGTGGAATAGCATACAGAGTGACACAATAGCATACAGAGCCAAACCGACAGAATAGCATATAGAGCCAAACCGACAGAATAGCATATAGAGCCAAACCGACAGAATAGCATACAGAGCCAAACCGACAGAATAGCATACAGAGCCAAACCGACAGAATAGCATACAGAGCCAAACCGACAGAATAGCACACAGAACCACCCGACAAAGTAGCACACAGATCCAACCAATTGTAAAGGTAGAATTCTCCATTTAAAGCAGGTACAGCAACGAAATTACTTTTCTAAACATAGATCACAGACACCTCATCAACAAATAACTGGTGATGAACTAAAACATATTAATATGGAATGAACCAATGAAAAGTAATCTAAGCAAATGAGAATAGGCAAAGGGAGTGAGGAAGTCAACATAACAAGGTGAATCTCTGCTTAAAGGGAATAAAAATTAGGATGGAGTTGAGGCAGAGGAGGAGATGAAAGGAGGATACAACAGATGGTAGGGAAATAGAACAGGGAGATAGAGGGGGCTTCAGGGTGCGTTACAAGACAACAGAGGGAACAGCCAAGTTAACAAGGGATGATTATGGCCATGACAACATGTTTAGGGAATGGAGATCAGCTACAGTAGAAAGATACAAAAGGGAGGAGAACAGTTACTGTAGAAAGATACACAAGGGAGGAGAACAGTTACTGTAGAAAGATACACAAGGGAGGAGAACAGCTACAGGGAAAGATACACAAGGGAGGAGAACAGTTACTGTAGAAAGATACACAAGGGAGGAGAACAGCTACAGTAGAAAGAGACACAGGGGAGGAGAACAGCTACAGAAGAAAGATACACAGGGAAGAGAACAGTTACAGTAGAAAGATACACAGGGGAGGAGAACAGCTACAGTAGAAAGATACACAGGGAAGAGAACAGTTACAGTAGAAACATACACAGGGGAGAACAGCTACAGTAGAAAGATACACAAGGGAGGAGAACAGCTACAGTAGAAAGATACACGGGAGGAGAACAGTTACAGTAGAAAGATACACAGGGGAGGAGAACAGCTACAGTATTAAGTTCACAACAAGATATTTTATTCTGGGAGACTATTAACAAACTGTACAGCACAAGCTACACATACATACATGCACCAAAACAATAATCAAAACTCACAAGGCTCCCAGTATAACAACCAGCACAGCAGCGTGAGATATTTCCTAATTTACTATTCAGACATCAGAACAGAACTGGGCTGCTTGTTGATTCATCTCACAGCCTATGGTACAAGAAACAAATACTAATGTTACAGTTTGGGATGACAGTATGTATCTGTTGCATGGTTTCTAACAGAATCTCTGTCACTGTTGTGTGGGTTCAATTAAAGGCAAGCGTTTAGAAAATTAAAAAAAGATCTGGAAAAAGAGTGAGCCAAGAGGGGAAATGTCACTGGGGGACACGATAATTAACAGAAGAATCATCACCAAATGTTACAATACCAGCACCTAGTGCTAAAACCCCTCATTCCCTCAGTCCCTCCCTCTCCTCTCACACTGTGTCTTAGTCCCTGTGTCCCCAACCAATCAGAACACTAATATCACCTACTTCTGCCTAAACCCCTATTTCAGCCCTTCTATATTATTTTGTTTACTGAAACATAATAAAAGGAGAACTTGAATATACCTTTGTCTCCTAAATAAGCCTCCTAAAGCATCTGAATTTCAAACTAGCCCCAGATCCCCTCCACTGATCTCCCAGTGACACAATATAAATCAGATGTACCCTGTTGGGGCTCAAACGGCAGATGGTTAAAGTGTAAAGTATTTACATTGGCTGGAATGGGATTCACACAGAGACTTTATTACAGTAACAGCCTCTGCCCTTACTCCCTCCTGTACAGCTGGGTCTATTGAAGCAGTCTATTGTCAGCTAAGTTGCTGATCAATGGCCACAATTACCGGCTACAATCAACTGGAGAGTTTTCTCGAGAATCCGTCCATTTCCGTTCTGACAGTGCCGCCCTCCACCAATCACTCTGCTTAGGCTCTGCAGCCGGACGACCGACTAATGACGCACACGTCACTTTGTTGACCCTGATGGTTCCTCCGTCAACCACCGCTGGTCACTCCGATTAATCCTCCGTCACCCACCGCTGGTCACTCCGATGAATCCTCCGTCACCCGTGCCTGACAGAGAGTCGTTCCTTCGGGCTGTGCACGTGATACACCTGTACAGTGTTTACTGGATCCCCTTTATTCACAATGTCAAGAAGATCTTCCTCAGGTCAGTTAACGTCTGGCGGAAACCCAACGCCATGCTTCCTGAGAAACACAACGGCTGGGACAATCGCAGGTTCCACCTTGCTGCTTCCGGTGGGTTTGGCCTTTCCTGTAGGATACTGCCGGGAAACTTTAGCCCCAAATCCAGATGTAATTGTGCTCACCTCAGGCAGGGGGTCCTAGTCACTGGGGGTTATGGAGAGAAGGGAACCTGTTGAACTTACCAATGATTAACCCAATCACCTTGAGGCAAGGTAGCAACAACAACCTTCAACCCCACTTAATCCTCAGGTTCCGAAGAGAGAACTCCACTTTTTGGAATACATCCAAAATGGCACCTCTTTCCTCTATAGTCCAGTGCTTTTGTGTGTTATTGGGCTAACAGGCAGTTTCTAATTATGCTCTCACTCCTGTCCTTGCCTCTCCTCTCTTCCTCTCTCTTATGCTCTCTACTTCAATAACAGCCTCTGGTCTTATATTTTTTCCCTAATCAGCATCCTGCATGCTCGTCATCGACCAGCGGCAATCAAACAGAATATGTTAATGCAAAGTGATTTGTTGCTGTATGTGTATACTGTACACGGCCGGTAAGTCTTAGGAAAACATGAAAATGAGACTTTCCAATGATTTCATGATTGCACGGTCTCATAAGATATCATTTTGACGCTACGCAAAGCAAACTGACAGGCACAAAGCAAACTCCCCCGGTCTATTTCTGGCGAAGGTGAGCCTGTCTCGTTGCTCGTCATGCAAAATGATGCTTCCGGGGAGGAAGAGGTAGGACGGCGACACGTTGCGTGTATTACGGCAATCTGGGTTGGTTGTGGCGCGTTGAAACCCCAGGCTGTTCCTCCTGGATGGCTGCTGCCGCATAGCTACAACAGAAAGACGCAGGAGAGACACGGGAGGAGCCCGACTCACTCCCTCACCCACCGCCTCCTCCTTCTCCTACTCAGTGGGAGACTGAAGGCCCTGTGAGGTGGAGTTCAAGCTGCCTCCACTCCGTCTCTATATGTTTGTGCCCTGCAGCACGAGCGGATAAATACACCCACACTGACACACACCATGTAGGCTTTCAGCACACTACGCATACACTCTAACTCTGAAACACATGTATTTGAGACGGGCATGCATGCACACAACCCCACACCTCCCACATATAACAGTCAAGATCCAAAACGTGTCTAGGGAAAAACTGCCTCGGACCGATAACCTAGAGTCATTTCCAATGGCTTCACACCTGTTTAGATATCCAATCTGACATTCTGGAGAACAGCGGGGAGGAAGAGGGTTAAAAAGAAATGACGGGAGATAGTGAACAGGAAAAACTGAAAATAATGGCTTCCTGGGAGTGATTGGCTGTGAGATTATTCTACATCTTAGCCAAACATGGAAACATCAAGTTCATGCATGCTCATGGTAAAGAAATAGGTAAATACAAAAACCCACCGGAATCATTGTAGTGGGTATGGAAAATGTATTACAGTCATTATATGACACACACACACACACAGAGGAACAGCTGTTGTCATGGGGTAACAGTGACATGTCCCATAGGCAATGGCAGAGCCATGTAGCTTGGCATTTTCCTCTATGTGGCATAATGGTTGTGCTATAGACCAGATAACCCCAGCACTCTGCCCAAGGTCCTGCTCATAGCCTCTCCCTGGATGAGGAATTAACTCCAATCGGGAGCTGTTTGTGGGTTTTCTAGTCCGGTGGAAGTTGCAGCCTCTTCCAGTCGACCCAGAGAATTCTAGCTTGTCCCTTCAGAATGGACAGTACTGCTATATTAGCCTTGTATGACAGTTCTACGACACGCAGGGAAGAAGACTCCTGAGAATGACAATGAGAAAAAACAGCCATTATCGACTTTAAATAAGTCCACACTTAAATCTAAAGGTTGCAAAAATGGGACTCCATCAGAGAGAAGTACCCTCTCGCGTTGTAAGAATCGTGCAGCAGCTTTTATGTCAAGGTGAGAAAATGCTCCACCGGAGAAGCAAAAACACACCGGCTCTTCATAGTTCTCCCAGGGATGCTGCTGTGTTGCTCAGGCCGGCTGCCTCCCGCATTAGTGAGTAGATCTGCATTGATTTTGTGACAAGAGGACTGGGATCGGCTCTAATTGGTTATGCACGTATGCAGTCCTCAGGGCTAATTGTGTGAGGCTACAGCAGCAACAAGACACGCTGCTGGGGCCATCACTACGCTCACAGACGCCACACACATCCGCCTTGATATTGAAGTAACTCCGAACAAATACTTCAGCATCCTTCACCAAAACGTAGGTCTTTCAGGTAAGCAAAGGCGGGGGAAAAAAAATAGGAAGGCACTGTTTCGTTGAGCTTTTGTCCCCGAGTCATTTGAGGTTCGGCATTTCGACCATATTGATGTCAGTGTTAATCGTAGAGGTAAATGGGTGTGAGGGAGTACAGAAAGCAGAGACTTTGCTCAGTATCGGGGAGTGAGATCAGAACCCAGGCCGGCGTGTCAGTAAAAACAGATATCCAATTTAGATAGTTACAGTGTAGCAAGTTATTGGGAGATTGCTACATGAAAACGTGGTTACAACTCTAATGTCTGTTAGGAGATAATAGGCAGACTGCGCATGAGACTCCATCTAGGTTATTGCTAATGTGATCTTTAAAGTAGCTGCTAACCCAAATTGAAATCTAACAGCTTGCAACAGCAAATCTACAGAAAATAAATTAAACTTTGAATGTGTTGGGTCCACAACAAGTTGGTTGAATAAATGAAAAGCAATGTTAGTGACCTATATTAGGCTTTATAGACTCTGGACACAGCCCATATTAATTTATGAAATATTATTTGTAATCTTAAACATCAGCCAGCACAGCCAGAGGAGGTCTGGTCACCCCTCCGAGCCTGGTTCCTCTCTAGGTTGGGTGTTTTTGTACTTTGTAACAACTGCTTACGTAAAAAGGGCTTTATAAATACAGTAAAAAATATTTCGTTTTGAAATACACTTTTGTATATATAAATGTCAGGGTTCCCCCCTGACTGGACTATGTTCTGGCTCTGCCACCCCCTCTAGTGGCCTGTGGGCGACGTGCCCTTCACCGTCACTAATCACCCAGTCATCAAGCACACTGCCAACTGTTCGCACCTGTCCCTCATTACCTACTCACCTTCCCTACTTAGGTTCCTGTTTGCTCACCCCCCAGTGTCGATTCAAACAAGATACTATGCAGAT